>OMNN01040580.1:0-22961 GCA_900302755.1 Chromis chromis | reverse complement strand
GCATAAATACAAAATGTTGTTTGTACCTCTGGTCAGGTCTGTAGCGTGTGTCTGTAGGAGGGAGGACGTCCTTCAGATCTGGAGTCAGTTCATTCAGTTCTCTGGCATAACGTGAGAAACCGTAGAAGTCAAAGTGGTCATCAGGCTGCACATCTGAAAGGGGAAGGACATCATGCATGTTAAGACTTGGAACATTAGATAATGTGAAGAAATGTCTAAAAATACTACGTCTAGAACAGGGGTGGGGAATCCTGGTCCTCGAGGGCCACTATCCTGCATGTTTTAGATGTTTCCCTCTTCCAACCCACCTGATTCAAATGATCAGGATTGTTATCAGGCTTCTGCAGAGCTTGATGATGAGCTGATCCTTTGAATCAGGTGTTGGAAGAGGGAAGCATCTAAAACATGCAGGATAGTGGCCCTCGAGGACCAGGATTCCCCACCCCTGGTCTAGAACTTGTGGAAGACAAGTTTTTATTTTTGCAAAGAAAGACCACATTGTTGAAATTCAGCTAAAGTGACTAAGAAGACAAAAAATAATCCACAAATGATCAAACTACAATCAGTCGCTGGCCCAGGTCGAAAGTCATCTTTTATCACAATATGATAATATTCTGGTACAATGATTTATTAGGAATCTTAAGGACTTAAAGTGATGCTACTTACTGGGCTTCCAGATGCACTTTGGTGTAGACAGAGTGTCACAGAAGATGCCCTCATGCCAGAGACCTCCAAAACGATGGACCACCTCTCCAGCCCTGTCCAGAACCACACCCTGCACCTCGTTCTTACTATTGTCTGAGCTCCAGTAACGAGACTGGAAAATAAGGAAGAGAAGGTCATGGTGCAGAAGATGACAAGAAAAGTCCCTGCGTCTTGGCGTACATTTATCTATCTACCAAGAAATTAGTGTGTGTGTCTGTGTGTGTCCTGACCTTGACAAAAGTGATCTTGCAGGTGCACACGTCGCTCTTTGTGTTTCTGATGACAACCTCGCCGTAGTGCTCCAACCAGCGCTGCTGACTCAGCACGTTGTGGATACACGTCACTGCTTTGTTCCATTCATAGTGATCACCAGACCTACAAATACACACAATACATACCCAGATGTGATGCAATTGTTTACAATACATGTAATATTACCATAGGTTACATGTACAGTATGATCATAAGGTCATAGATTAATGTCTATTAAAACAGCAGTTTTATTTGGGTGACTGGCTCTGATCAGAATAAAATATATGAGACACATCAAACCAATAGGCTCATACACAGTTAGGAATATTGGTGTGCTCTGTAGAAAGAAAAATACAAATTCAAATTCAAACATGTTATTTTCATGACTGTTGCTTTGATTTTCCCATAAAACACATGAGCTGGATTTCTGCTCATGATGTCAAGCAAGCTAGCAGGGAAGCTTTTTACTGTTTAGTGCCTTTAAGTAAAGCTTGTTTCTGTCTCATAATTCCTATCCAGAAATGCTTAAAGATCATGCACATCTATGATCCAGCAACTCGCTTGTTTGCTATTCTTGCACCAGTTAAGTTGGACAACCCACACCTTTATTGTTCCAACTAGTTCAAGGAATCTGACCATGTAAACCCCGGCATTTTCTTGCCCACTTCCAACTTAAGCAGACATCTAAGAACATAAAATAACTGACAGCACCTGTATAGGTGTTCAGGGCCTTTAATTACCTAAGTACATTTACTTATGCAAATAGTCTGGTAATACCAGGTCATGCTATAGTATAGCTGGTTAACAGTACTGTATGACATTGTACTATTAGTTGTACTTAATGAAGGTATACATGTATACTAATATTCTAAGGCCCACTATAGAATACATTGTTTTGTGACTGGTGTGTTTTAAAGTAGCTATGACTCACTTTGGGAGGGAAACATTGACCTGCCCACTGGAGAGAACCTCAACCGACTTTCCCCAAAACTTGTTCTTCCATCTTTGATCTGAAAGCAGACAGAAGAAAAAACAAACAGAGGTTTAAGTTTCAACTTCACTCATACAGTAAAGGTGGATCCAGCACTCAGCAGTAAAAACTCTGCTCCTACCTTGCCAGAAAGTGAAGTTTTCTGACTCTGCATGGCAGGCAGAGACGGGTGGATGATGGCTAACCTGTATATAATACAACACAACATTACAGTTTGCTCTAAACCAGATGCCGACTTTATGTCAGTATGTCCTTCTCTCCAGGTTACCTGCTCACTGATGAATTGGAATCCTCTGTCTTCTCTGTAACTCTCATATGTTTCTCCTAGGACAGGGTTGAAGGGTTTGTAGCGATACCTCCAAGTTGCCCAGGCGTAACCAGAGATGGAAAACGCTGCCACATAAACCTAGGAGCACATATACGTTTTCTTAAACCTTAACCGAGCTTGCACTGAGCTTAATTTCATTTTAGCTCCATCTGATGAGGAATCCAAGTGATCCAAACTCACCATTCTCTCATATGGATCGTCAATGTGGTTGGCGATGTCCAACAGCTCGCTGTACTCCAGCTCTTCACTGAGTCTCTGCAACAGCGACACCGGCTCATTAAGAGCAACTGGCATAGAGACTCTGGACAAGTCCTTTCCGATGTTGTTATACAGGATGGTCATGATGCCAATGTGGCTGTTGTCTGATCCAGGGGCAGGGAGGACAGTGCGACGACCTGGATCACAGCAACACAAATACATCAGTAAACCCAGTTTCCATAAATGCAGTAGGATCAGACCAAATTGATTCAACAGCCATATTTCTTGAAGCAGATTTCTTGGCCATATGTATTAAAAACCTGTTTTCTCATTGTTTTCTTTTCATGTGAGCTTGTGCATGGAAAAGACTTTGGACAACAAAATATTACTGTGAATGCAGAGCAGATCATTGTATGTACAGATGCATCATTGTATTCAAAACAATTTAAATTAAAGTCCGACTAAAACTGAAGCCAACAGTCTCTAGCTTATAGGTAGAAATACGTTTCTATAGCTCGACAATTGACAGTCTGTTTGCATTGTAGAGAGAAGTTGTACACGTTCACTGCTGAGCCTGTCCTTTTACTACACCAACACTCTGCTTGAAAAATAAAGAACCAGTGACATTATTTCTGCCTCCAAGAAACATTGTTTACAAGTCCAATCTACAACCTTTACACAAAATCTGCATGCGTTAGTATAGTAATGAAGACGCTTTACACTTTTTCACAATGTAAGATGCAACCTAGTGGTGATGTTACCAGTATCTGTGGGCACTGGGCTGGGTTTGTCTGCTGCGCTGTTAACACTGGCTCTGTAGTTGAGGGTGGCAGTGGCTGAGGAGGGGAAAGGAGAAAGATAGTTATTTTTTGTGTTCAGTTTTAATCTTCAAAGCTGTTGGTCAGGAAATGTTGCAGTGGTTTGGCAGGACACTTTGACTGGTGCTGCTAACTAGATGGTAGATAAAACACTCACAGTGTCCCTCTTCAGGCTCAGAGTTGCTGGTGGTGGTGATGTCACTCAGACCCGACTCATCTGAAGCCTCAGCCTCTGATGAGGTCTCACACACTATCACTTCACTGGCATCAAAATACTCTGCCATGGAGTCAGCCACTGAGGGTGCACGATGAACTTGGCGGTCCATGGATGGCGTCCTCTGTTAGGAAAAACAAATGAGGGAGAAAAAGGATTTTGGGTTTAGGCTACCATACAAGTGAAAAATCGGTCTTCAAAGTGTGCAGTAAGAGGTACAGACAGGTGACAAATTAAACGAAAAACCAAAGTCACTGTATCTTATAATGAAACACCAGTCTCTTCCAGGATGACGACGCCCCCATCCGTACCCAAGGGGTCGCTGAATGGTTGGATGAGTTTGAAAATTACGTAAATCACATGCCATGGCATTTGCAGTCACCAGATCTCAACCTAAATTACAGTAAAAGTGTTGGACAGCGCTCTCTACCACCATTATGAAAAAGCCAAATGAGGGACATGGAACAATAGTGTTTCTTCTGTCCAGTAGAGTTTCGGAGAGAAAAACCAAAGCCAAGTAGCATTGAAGCTGTATTGGTGGCAGGTAGTGGCCCAACACCTCAAAGACACTTCATGTTGGGTTTTTCCTTTAATATGTCACCAGCCTGAAGTTTAGTCAACAGGCATGTGGTGTGACACAGACATGCAAGAAACAGACAAAACAGATACACTCGGCTGACACACACACACACATTCAGATGGGAGGGACAATTTCAACTGGTGCTACCAACAAAATGTTCACACATTGCTCTGCCAAGCTTGTAGGTGGAACTGTCCAAACAGCACAAAGTGACTAACTTAAACACCAACCACGTGATAAAACTGTCATTCACTTGTATAATCATGGAATTTAAAAACACACCACTCTTATTTTTCAAGTTAATGATTTTTTGGTTAACAATTTTTATTAATATTAATGTTTTTACTTGTTCACAGAAGGGAAAAGCCTGAAAAATGGTAATTTTTACTGTTCCACTTCATTTGCTTACAAGAGAATCGTCTCAGGGATTTGCTGAGCAGGCGTGTACAACAGCATCCAAACCCTCCACCAGTTCTGGACAACGCTGGCCAAAGAATAGGCAGCCATTCCTCAGAAATGGAGCCAGACACTACTGCCACTCAAAGAGGAGGCTGTTTGGGTTTTTATTGGTGCCAGTGGAGGGCACACATGCAAAAGACCACATTATCATTGTCCTGTGACTTTTGAATTCTGTGTTGTGCTGATGCTAAAAAATGTGCCAACAGTTAATATGAATATGGTTAACAAAGTTCTGGTAAATATTGTATTAGGAAATAGATGCATTTTGAAATGAATTCTAAATATTAGGAGAGGTGCGTTTTGAAATTAGATTAGTATGTGCACTTTATTTTGCCCAAGATTTTCCATGCCATGATTATCTGCTGTAAAATCAATTTCTCTCTGATTTTGAGATTAATTTGACAGCAACTTTAAAATTTACAGAACAAAAAGAAAAAGAAAAAATCTAAATAATTAAATAAAACAAACTGCCACACACACAACGCAGTACACACCTGGTCCGGAAGGACTGTGCAGAAGGATTCTTCAGTAGAGTCAGAGGACAGGGAAAGCGAATGGACTTTGGTCTTTATGTCAAGCTACACGCACACGTATAGACATGCACACATACACAGACCAGCCATGCAGGACAAATGCAGAGGAAACACAGAAGATCAAAACTAAATGAACAGGATGTCATGCAGACTCCTCACACAGCAAGGGGTACTAATGCGTCAGTCAACTATTCTACTCTGTAGCGAAGTTCTGCTGAAGGGGAATTGTTGGGTTTTCTCTGTATACAGTTGAATGCTCATTGTTCAACTGTTAGAAAGCCCTAAACTATTTAAGCTATTATTTATTAAATTTTCAAACAAAAGTTTCAGCAGGTTAACCTAGTTTGCTGCCACGTTTTAACAAGTTTATATTGCTGGAAAAACTCTAAAAAAAAGTCACAGGGGCACTCCAGAAATGTTATAATTAACTTCCATATAGTTGGGGGATGTGCAAGATTTTAAAAAAAATGTATGAATAAAAACTAAATCATCTTTTTAAAATCTATGGTGGAAGTTGATGGAGCAATGGACAAGCTGTCCTGACTTTAAGTCCCTTGTAGCAAGGTGGGACAAGCTTCAAAAACAATGGAGCCATACATTTCCACTCTTCCCATAAGGCAACTCAATAGTGTTTTCATTTAACCCTTTCTGCCTGGTACACACCCATGACTTTAAAACTCCTCGTCTTTGTCAAGTTTGTAATCTGCAAGCCCATACTGTAGTGTCAGGTAACACACTATATATGTTTACAATGTTTATTGTATATGTTTACTAAAAATGACAGTTTCTGCCAGGCTTTAAAGGTTAGCTCTGCTAACATGCTATAACTGATAGACAACTGCAGGTGCACTACTGAAATGTTCCAGTTGAAACTCTAGACTTCTGACAGTATTTCTTTGCCTCTCAGGGCGTGCTGAAATGAGGAAAATTACTAAACAGTTTGGTACGAATACACATACCAGTACACCACAGAGTACACAGGCTGACAGGCAGCTGCCAGGCAACCGACAGCAAAATAAAGCCCAAAGTCACAGCTAATGAGGATGGTTCACACATGCACTCACATGCAGCATGGACAGAAAACAAGCAGGCAGCTAAGAAGAAACCTCATGCAACACCCAACAAGAAGGGTTACTGAGTGCCGTCAGTTTGACAGCAGGAACTAACAGGCCCCTCGTCTGACTCGACTGCTCAGTTTCAGTGTGTGACAACAGTCCTTTTATTTGTGTGTCTGTGTTTGGAAAGAGGGAAAGAAAGACTTCAGGTGTGTTCCTTCAAGTCACACGTGTGATAACTTGTGCCTATCCTGGGTAGAAACAGCCCAAACCTGCTTAACAGTTTCACAAAGCGCCTCACCAGTAGACAGCGAGGGCTTGGCCTCCATTGTTTACTGCAGGTTGATACAAATATTTAGGGGCAATAATCAGTGTTATGGTTCTGGGGCTCCTGGAGAAAGTACAGGGAATGGTTAAGGAGTCAGAGGGTGTTATCTTATGTTTGGGGTCAACAATCAAGATCCATTTCAGTTTTGTTTCAGTCTAATCCAGCTATGGGTCATTCCATGTGTGTGTATGTGCGTTACCTGAGACAATGTGCAGAGTGTAGCGAGCTGCTGTGAGGTGCTCTGTCTTAGCTCTGGGCTGGTCCAGGCCTGCTTCAGTCTCTCTCTATCTGAGGTCAAAACCTCATGAATGGACTTGAGAGAAGAATGAACTGTAACACAGCATACATATACATTATGAAGCACCAAGACGGATTTCAGTTAATGAACTGATGCTACATGTAGGGACATTATGAAATGTTTATTTTGTTGACATAAATTAATTTGGACATTAAATTTTTAGCATTGTCTGGAAAGTAGCCATTAATAACAAAGCATGACCTCCAATAAATCTATTCAGAGAATTTTAGACAGAGCTTGCTGTTAGGTGGGAAGGTCTTACCCCTTTGAGAAACAGTGCAGATGTCCTGGTGGAGTTTCTTGGCCTCAGGTGAGGTTCCCTGAGGGTTGGACAGCTGGGAGTAGACGTAGTCGGGAATGGACTGAACAGACGCCCCCACACCGGAACTGGAATTTGTACTCAGGTGGCTGGAAGTGAACTGGAGATGCCAAAGAGAGAGGGGTGAAATAGCGTGATATCACAAAATTTAACAAAGATGGGATGAATCACAAAGCTGCATATGAAGTTAAACCTTCCAAATGAAAAGACATTGCCTGTGGCATACTGATGACAGAATTAAAGTTCTTACCATTCCTCCCATGGCTTCAACACGGGACAAAGTCCTCGAATGGCCTACCAATCTTCCGGTCTTCCTCTTTGGTTTCGCCAGGGAGAGATTCTAAAAACAGACCAAAAGGGTTATAATTTCCTTATAAAAACAACACAACAAATTTTCTATTGCTGAATATACAGTATATTAAACTATATTTGTAGGTCTACCTTCTGTAATATACACTTGCATTTCTCCCCATAAAGAGGTAAAAAAAAATTGATACATTTTTTGTGTAATGCAATCACTTTCTTTATAAAAGTGTTCAAATAAAATTTGCTTTGAGCATGCAATAAATCATGTCAAACACTGTTTTGTTTGCAGTAAAATAGTACATGAGGAATCACACTCATTTACAGCTGTGGTCAGAGTACTCACCTGCATGCTGATTCGCATCTCCAGGTCTGTGTTTGTGATTGGCATTCCTCCTTCTAGCCAATGCAGTCTCTGGATGAGGTGAGCCAGTTCTGTCAGCTCTGCTTGACAGCGAGCCAGGTCTGAAAAATAGTGTGTCAAAGGTCATATTTTAGAGATGTGGAGAACACACAGAAAAGCTTTTTTTCTATTACAGCAATGAGGATCAAGTTAGACAATTCATTATCTGCATTCCAATGTATGTATGGATCTTATCATTGTTCAGCATATGGAAATATGGTTGTCAAACGAGCTTCACTTTGTGGATCTAGATTTAAAGGTGGTTCTCACCATTGGAGGTTGCGTCAATGTCGTGGGTCTGCTGCAGCCACGCGGACACCTTGTTGGTAACCTCTGGGTGGGAGGCAACAGCCGGGGCAGGGCTTGCCATCTCTGGAAGGTATACTGAAGTTGAGCTGGCATAGAAAGGAGGCTGCAGAATCAAACATCAGAGTTAAAGTCACAAAAAAGCAATGATCAAAAAATCACATTCTGGTTTTCTTCAGTTTTGCTGTCAACATCAGCTACTGTGGGAAATACAGCAATGAAGGCTGTATTGATTTTTTGATTAAGTAAAAATACAAAACATCTGCTGGTCACAGATTCTCAAATGTGAGATATCACCTGCAATTCTCCATCTGATAATTTTTCAATGTAATACCTTGTGCATTTTAAATGCTGGTCACTGGATCACACACCTTTTGGCTTACTTTAGAGGAAGCCATAAATAAACTAATATAATTAATCAGTTTATTTATGGCTTCCTATCATCATGTGATAGAATCACGCAGCTGAATGTTGACATTCCAGCCCATGAGGACTCAGTGAGTACTCAGACCATACCCACTCAGACCCACCCGCAGACATCTGTCTACAGACAGGCAGACATATAAGCAGTAGTTCCTGCTTCAGTAGGTGTCTCCAGAACCACTTTTTGCCATGATGACACACAGACAGACTCACAAAGTGAAAACAATACCAGCTACACTATCGCTACATACTATATATTCCATGAAGCTTATGGTTACACCAATATAATACAATCCCACAATTCTTTTTACTTCATTGTTGAGAGAAACATTATTAAAATGTGTTTTCAGCAATGCTAGATCAAAAGGTGACAAAGTTTAGCTCTGATTAAATGTAAAAAAAAAAAAAAAAAACACACATAAAAACAAATGCAGTGCTCTATGCACTAAAGCATTTTTCATAAAAACCCAAACACTGATAGCACAGTATGGAGTGCTTAGGGTGAATGTTATCCACCAAGGACAACACATAGGCCTCACAAAAGAAAGACTAAATGCATATTGTTGTGTTGGATCGTATAGGATGTAGCTAGACGTATCTAATTCACTGGCTCCTCTGTATAGTTGGTACCCCTTTTCTGTTTTTATATTATAACGGAGCATCATCAGCTGCATGTCTAGGGGTAAAAACCTTTGACATGCGATATCAGGAATTCAGTTTTCTGTTTTGGGGGAAACTTAGGCTGGTAACAGTATTTTTGCACAGGAGTCTATACTGACCATTGCTCTGTGTTGCTGGGCGAAAGTGTTCATAGCTGGCAGGGTGCTCTGGCCCGCAGATAGAGCGTGAAAGACACCACGCTGGACAGTCATCGCTTCATTTTTCCTGAACACACGATGGGCACACAGCTTGGTCAACCAAATGTAGAAGATGTCATGGCTCTTTGCCTGATATGGAAAAGAGAGAGAAGAAAACAAGAGGACACGGTGAGACTCAATTTTATTGCAGGCTAAAGAATATTCAGACATTTAGTTTTTATGTATTTGGATCCTCCAGATTTTAGTAATAGTGAACTATTCAGGTGCATGTTTTCTTTTTTTAATCATCCTGCAACCAGGAACTACAATATATTGCTACCTTGAGGTGGTACAGGTTGTCTCCAGCATCCAGGTCTATGCGTTTTGACTTCTTGTTCACGGACATAACAGCCAGGCTGACGTCCAGAGAGCCATGGAGCTTCCCTCTCTGAATCTATAACACAATGGCAGCAAGTGTTTAACATTTTCTTGTCTTATCTATTCAAAGTCCATGAAAGCAACTTAATAAACAGAACAGAGTTTATGTCTGATTAACAGTGTAGCGTAGGTAGCTGGTTCCTTCAGTTATGACTTACATCTTGAGGTGCCTTTGAGTACTTGAGAATTCCTTTCTCCAAGAGGAAATATCTCTGAAAAGAATCAATCACAGTGAAGGATTAAGCAGAAAACAAAGATGATCCAGCCGACATTGGAGTTGTTGACTGGTTTGAAGAGAAAAAAAGCTCTCATTCAGTCATGTTAAACAAATTCATACATTCAGACATACTTTTAGAGCTAAAACAATTAATTAGTTAATAAGTGTTGTTTAAGTTTTGTATTTGTATACCTACATTTTCTGCTTATTTGCATCTTTGCACAGCTATATTGTAAATGAGGCCTTCAACTCATTGTAGCTCCAAGTTAAAATAAAGCTTTATTGATTAAAATTGATTGACATAACAATAATCAGCAACTTTGATAACAGATTAATATTTTAAATCTTAAAGCAAAAATTGTGAAAATTGTGAAAACATTGCCAACATTTTCTGGTTTCAGCTTCTCACATTAAAATATTTGATGAAAAACAATGAATTAAACTATTTGGCAGACTATTTGATAATGAACATAACCATGTTGTAGCCATACATGTTTGACTGCAATAACATTAAAGAACTGTGTAGGCAGTCAGTGCCAGTGCTTACCTTGTGCCAGCCTTTCAGCGGGTACTTTCTCCTCTTCATCAAGTATCCCTCACAGATTCCTGGGATACTGAGGTCCAGAGAGGAGCCAGGAATCGAACACATATCCAGATTCTGCAAGTCGTCCATCACCTCCCAGTGGCGAGACTGACATAGAGAATATTATTATTATAACCTTTATTTAACCAGGAGAAGCCCATTGAGATTCAGAATCTCTTTTGCAAGGGAGACCTGGCCAAGATGAGCAGCAAATATAGTTACAATATTAACCAAACTACCAAAAAAAACAACCTTTGGTCTTTGCTGTGGGTTAAGATTTCATTTCTCCTACAGGTTAATCAGCATAAACAAGATAATTCTCTGGGATGGGTCACAGCTGCAAGCCTATTTGTGCTAAGCAAAGAAAAAAACACTCATTTTAAAAACATAAACTATCATTGTAAATCAAAACTGGGATATTTTCCAGCTATTATTACCATTTCACATGTATTTCTCTATGGTGTATTCAACCTTATGAAGTAATGACTCGGCTACTAGGAATTTCAGTGAAGTGTGCTAAATCCTAGCATCTCTTTTAAATGCTAAGATGGAGGTAAAAAATAACATAAGATGCAAAACAGTGTATCTGCTAAGTATCTTGAAGGATACAGCATACAGTAAAATTATTTAAATGGAGATTGATACAGCAAATAGAGTTCAGCATTGACTTAAACTTCCACATACTAATTTGTTTTTACCTGTTTTGAATGTTTTGAGGAGCCAGTGCTGTCGCTCCGTGAGTGGCCTGGTTTAAATGTGGCTGGGGTTTTATCAAGACCACTGATGACCGACTGGCTGCTGCTCAGTGGCGGTGGACACACCTGAGGGTCCATTGGTAAAAAGGGATGAGGATAGCGTTGCATGGAGAGACAGTACCTTCAGTCCAAGTTGTATCTCATGGCAAAGCACACGGCACTGTAGAGGTCAATGAAAAGTGAAGCAATCATGAAGACATCAAAATAATTTACAGCAACACAATCAAGTTCAAACAAACGATCAATTCCAAAGTAAGATGGAACTGACATTAGATTGGTAGATAGTAAGGCTATTTTAACATCATGCTGTTAACATTTATATAAAGGATGCAAAAAAAATAGATTCAAACAAGCTTACAAGAACTTAAAATATATAAAAAAATCTTAAAATTTTCTTCCAAGTAATCAAAACTTGCCACTGCTGTATCCTCATTGTGACTTACTGCTAAAGTCATATGATCAAGAACAGAAGGAGCTTGACCTGCATTTTAAAGCATGCTTTTTAAGGCCACTGTTTGCTTGAAGACCCTCTCCTGTAAGTTATGCTGTTTATGTAGGAAGACACATGAGCAAAATAAGCAGACAACACCATGACTGAGAAATTTCCACCTTGAAACTGCAGCATACCAATGACAGTCTCAAAAAACCTAATTCAGACTTCTGGGGTTTCACACAAGAAGCCTAAGAAACCACCCCTGTCAGTTTGCCAGATGGAACTTTCTGCATCACTGTTCTTCTTCAGAATCAGTCTCTGGTTCGAACGTGTATGGCTGAATCACTCCAATGTTACAACTTCTCATTTTGTGGCAGAGAGCAGTTTTACAGTGTTTAAACAGAGTCGTAGGTGGGCTGGTGTGACAATGAAGTGCATAAGATGAAACCACATTCAACACATATGGCCCATATTAGATCCAGTATCTCCTCCTGCTTCGCTAGGTTGGAGAACAAAACAACGAAACATCCCCTCTGCCGGCATTCCCTTTTCTCATTCAGCAGGTGAAAACAGCCGGAAAGAGGAAGTGTTCATTGTTGAAATTCCAGTCTGCAGCTTCGAGAAGTCTCACCAGAATCTGGCAGCTCTCTGCTGCTGACGGCAGGCAGCCATTATCAGATGAACATGTGCTCAAAGAAAAAAATAATCTCTCTGTTTTTGTCTTTAGGTTTGGGATGGACAGTCACAACTGTACAGCTGTCCCAGATGCAACGCTCAACCACAAATTCATATTTTTTTCTACTTTTCAATAGAATTATCAACATTTTAACCTGTAAATCGATTTTAAAAGTTTAAAAATGATGAAGAAATCCTGATTTCAGTTTGTCTTCCAGTATCCACACACTACTCAGAGATAAGCCCACCATATAGTCCTGCATTGCATTTGGATAATGACAGTAAATGCAATTATATCCATATAGAGAACATATAAACAGCTCTGTCATCACCAGGATAACAAGTTCTGTAGCAGATGGGTTCCTCCTGTACCCACGTTCCATCTCTTCACCAAGTTTCAGGAAATTTGGTTTGGTAGTTTGTGTGCGATTGTGCTTTAAGACAAAAGGCACTGAAACTATAGTAGGTAATAAATTAATGATAGAAGTTATATCCGGATCACACATTCCTACTCTGAGCATAAATGAGAAAGTGCACAATTGACAATGTACCTAGTCAGACAGTACACAAAATCATAATTAAAGTAATGGAAAGCAACACCTGAAAGCCACTGAGACACAACAACATATGAAACAAACCTGGGTTGGCCTGAGGTTTAACAAGCTGCTCAGCAGTAGTCCACAAGGAATTATTTTTTTTAAATTCTCCAAGTTGCAGTTTCTGAAGGAAAAATCACACCAAAGTAATAAACTTTCCTAGGAATAGTCCTTCAGCATCTGGAACAAGTTCCTTCTGTTGTCCTCTGTGTTACACAGAGAGCAGTGCCACACCTGACTGATGATCTGCTTGTCAGGCTGCTCCATATCAAAGTCAGCGGGTATCTGGGTGGGGCTGAAAGTAGAGGAACTCTCTCTACCTGACCAAACAGGCCTGCCAGCTCTGTCATCACGAGGTTAACAAGCTCTGTAACAGATCTGCAGTCAGTAGATGTACAGTACAAACACTAAAAGTTCTAGGTTGTATTAAAATCAATCAGTCCTTAACTAAAAAAGGCAAACAGCAGCAACTACTTTTGTCAGTAAAGTCTAAAAAATGTACATGTCTAATCCATTTATTATATATATATATCTTATTCCTTTGCATCATAGACCTCCACTGTTTTCAAAAACCACACGAAGAAGCCATACTGTTGCACTGGGTAGAAGATTAACAGACTTTATTCTTTAAAGCATACCCAGTTTCATGGTTCTACTTTAACAGTGTTGGTAGTTTTGTCTTAAGCTGCAGTAGGCAGAAATCTGGAAAAGAAAGAAAACACCAGAATTTGAAAATACAGCCCTCCCACAGCCTCTCCCTCTCTACCCTAAAGCCCTCCCACCAGACAACCATGCACTTTAAACATGTGAAGACAGTCAAGCTACATTTCAACATTCATTTGTGGTTTCACATGGGATTCAACCCCCACTCCTCTGGGTGAAAGCTTTCTGTTTAACCCATTATGCGACCACTTTACATTTTAACTGTCAAGAGGAGGTGCAGAAGTTTAGTTTCTCTCAGAGCACTTTAATTACAGTAAGGTAAAGGGTCAAAATGGAATTTTGCCTGATGATGCCTAAAAAATACACCTACTTCAGCTGTAGCCCAACAAAATCAGAGAAAATCTCACTAAAGCCAGGTATTCACGCTGTAATGGTGTAGATAAAGTTGAGGTGTGAAGAGTTTCATTTCAAAATACCATGCATTAGCTATATCTGCTTCACCCTGTATAGCCTATCTCAGCTAACCTTGTCCAGGGTGTACCCTGACTTGTGCAAGAGGCAGGGTCCCATCCCTTCATCTCAGGGCTAGCACAGAGAGACACAAAACTAGGCAATCTCACAACAGCCAATTTAGAATCGTCAGTTAGGCAGAACAGGCAAACTCCACACAGAAAGGCCCATCTGACCAGCAGGTTTGAACCATGAAGCTACTTGCTGTGAAGCAACAATGCTAACCACTGCACCACCATGCCAACCCCATGCATTCATCAAAAATAGCTTTTTCCTGTTTTGTCTATCTAAGTTAGGTATCGATAAAAAAACAATAATATGCGACTATAATACTTTATGCAACATAAAGTCAAAGATTCTCCTCTGTCAGGATAGGATATACAGAAACACTGTCCAGAAGTGTCCCATTTCTGACTTTCACCATCAACACACAAAAACAGGTTTCCCTCTGGATGCTGTAACTCGGCTCTTGACTTCTGCAACTCGTAACTCTGGTTATCCTGCTCTTGGGTTGACCTCTACACCTCTTGACAGGAGGACTTTAGGGAAATCATTGTGAAACATTTGGGGCCAGTTTCACAGACAAGGCTTAGATTAAGCCAGGATCAGTCCTTAAGTCATACTAGCTAAACTGGGATGTTTAAGTAGGTTTTGTGAACGGCTTAAATTTGGTTTGATTGTTAGGATTTATTATTTTGTCAGTTTTGGTTTCATCCAGATCAGCCTAATTCTAAGACTATTTTAAGATGTGTCTGTGTAAGTCACTTGGAGTTTAGTCTGGGACTAGGCTTAAGCCTTGTCTGTGAAACTGGCCCTTGGAGTTTAGTCCTTGTTGCTAAGCATCCAGTAAACCTGTTTTTGTCCTACCTGCTAAAACCAGAGAAGGAACACTTAAATGGAGGGCAAAACATTCTCAGCATGCTTTGCACTACACATCATTGGGCTAACTGCATATCTAGGTAATTGACTCACTGTACAAAATATTCTTAACAGGGAGAGATTAAGGTATTAGGTATTATATTGTTAACACTCAACCTTTAAGGTTGTGTAATTTATTTTCCTGTTTGACAAATACTGTGTTATGCTGTGACTATATGTTTTATTAGTTTTTTGTTTTCTTGTCTGTTTTGTAACTGGTACTAATGTAACATGTGCACCTTCAAAAAAAATCCATGTCACAAATATTTATATGGAAAAACACACAAAAGGCATGATTCTTTCAAATGACATTACATTTTCTAATTTTCTTAAAGCTGATGACTATTTTTTTTAGTTATCTGAGATTTGTACTTCCACTTGAATGCAATAGATGTGAACAGCATTGTATCTGTGATGCTCAACGCTTTGAAAAATGGCATTTATGGCAATGTGCCTTCATAAAGATTGAACTGGTTATTCTGCACTAGGGGTAGGTACCAATGATCATTATTAAATTGGGATCAGTTCTTAATTGGACAAAATTGTAGCAGTGATTTTATTCAGGAGCATTCACTACTGTCACTACTAGCATTTATTATTATTGTTGTTTATTATTGTTCCTACTATAATTGGGATCATATTTGGTGTCTAGAATTGTGGAATTTTAATGGTGTTAGTACCAACTAACAATAACATCTACACAAGCTCAGGAGGTTAAGGAGGGCTAGCCCAACCACCTTCCAAGCATAGTTTAAAGCATGTACAGGATGCATAGTACGTTTTTATTGGCACCTCCACAGGATACTGACGACATCTCAAACTTTGGAGGGCCTGTTGCTCATGTACAATATGTCCTCTATCTGCCCTGGATCTAGCTTTCTTTGGTGGACAACCACATTCTCTTCACAAAATTACCATACAGCTGATGTCACAACAGAGGTATGACGCTTATATTGGAGTCATTTACAGGGACAGGGGAAGAAGTTCACAACAACTATGCCAGGTATGTAGTCTGACCAGTAAACCAGAGAGTAAGCAGGGTCTGAGATACAGCCCCGAGAACACTAAAGACGACAACAAAAAAACGGCTTTAACCTTGACTAGAATAGAAAACAAGGCATTGTGTTAGTTGCTGTTTGAATTCTCTCAACAGTATGCTTCCTCTAATTCAGTGCAGCTTCATGTATGCTCACAGAACAACACCCTCAGTTTCAAATCCAGCTGATCAATGAACATGACTCATTTTTTCAGGACAGTAAGAGGCGTTTGGCATTGAAGTTAATGAGCGCTGCATTTTTTTTCCTAACTCTCAATAGCCCTAGATGTCCACCCATCAGTCAAGAGAGCCACAGTAGATGCATTGCATAAGATGTGGACAACTGCAGCCTGTGTTTGTTTATAAAGAGCTGCTATGACTTGCTGGCTAAAATGTGGACAAACCAGTGATTATTCGATTACTTTCAGCATGTGGGTTCTTGACATCAGAGTATGGTCGCATATCCGCTGCCTTAAAAATGCCTGTAGCAGACTTAACTGTATGACAAGAGAAGACAAACAGTCAATCTCACAGTAAACAGAAGAATGTCCTAGCTTCCTGTGACGCTTTGTTTTCTCTCCACCATGAGACAGGTTCTCAGAAATGTAGGTAACTTGCATTTCAGCAGTAATATATAAAAACATTTTTGTTTTGGCTCATGTTGAGGTTTAAAGATGCATTGCACCATTTTTACTTTAGAAAACAGGTTTTTCTGCTTAACATTGTCCATCATAATGGCTCCTCACTGTTGCCCTAACTTGCATTTCCTGGCTCCAAAACACAGGCAGAATGGCAGCGTACCTCCATCACATTGTTTTTATGACTGATGTCACATCAATGATGAATAAATGGAAGATGAGTCTATATCTATTCATTTCCATTGCCTGTGTTTTAGCAAGTTTTGGCCATTTAAACTTTGAAATAACCTAGATATAGCTGTAATTCATTGTGTGCTCAACTGCACTGCTGTGAAATCTCATCTGGGATTTTTTTTCATCTAGTCAAAGCATGAAATTCCCTGAAGAACCACTACTATGTAGGTTGTTCCCATGAGTTTAAGCTGCCACCGCACCAGATGCAAACTCTATTGTGTAACTTCACCCTTTTGTTTGGCTAAATGTGAACTGCAGATCAACTTATTACCACCAATTATCTATTTTATCGTTGTAGTATTCCAAACAGACACTGCACTAGCAAGAAAGTAAATGCAGAAACATTTGGATTTTTCATTTGATGGCTTAGGAAATGAAAAATGACAATTTTCTGTGTATTTATACTGTTTTGCAATTCACTAGAGACTTACAAAGAAGTGAAAATATTATTACAGCAATGTTTTGCTAATTATGGTCTTCATTAATAATGTTAATGTGCATTTATTGACACTGTGTTTGAGAATTCAATATATAACCTAGTTTATGAGAACGTGCCTTGATGTTTAGAAATGAAGATATGCATTTTTTCTTCACTTTGATTACGTCAATAAGCAGAGTGACTCTAGAACTATGACACAACCTGACCAAACCAAACATTCAGAGATTTGTAAGGAAGATGCAAACAAGATTGCGGTGTGCGACTTCCGTCAAGCATCATGCAGAACAATCTGTTCTATCAAATTTATTTGGATAAGTTGTGCTAGCTCAGTTAGGGCTGAGACCTGAACAGACTGGTTCTTTCTCTCTCTCCTATCTATCTTCGTCTTTCACTCCCTTCCTCCTTCCAGGAATGTGCCAGAACAACATGCATATGCCGTTTGGCCACGTGACTGCTTGGAGTTCTCTACAGGTTTACAATAATGTTGACAACTCAGTGTTACAGTTTGTTCAGCCTTGTGCCAATATGTGGAACACAAGGAAAAGTGTGGCAGGCATTGATCTAGCAATTTTAATTCATATATTAGCTGGTGATGTCAACACAGTATAATAAAGACAGATGCACTCTTCAGCGTAATACCCCCTACTTCATACTATAGCTTTAATAAACGTATTTCTATATCTATATGACGCAAAGAGAATGCAGAATTTTAGAAGCCAATACCAATATTACAGCTGAAAAATTGACATTTTTGTGCTGGCCCTGTTTCAAAACATTTCAGCACATCTATTCCTTGTCATTAATCCTTGGACATATTCGCAGATAGCGATAGACTTGCAAAGATGTCACAGGAACTGATACTTCAATAAAAAAAAGTGGATGCCAAAATTCTAAAGACATGACAGTACTTGTTTTTCTATGTTACATAAAGCACCAAAGGTAATGTAGATCCTGTAGGGACTAGAGTACGGTGGCCCAGAAGGGTCAACGCAACTGCAAAAGCCACAACGCAACAGCAAAAGACACAAAACAACTGCAAAGGCCACAATGGAAGTTAACCCACAACGGAAGTAAGTAAGTAAGTAAAACGCCGCTGCTAGATGATTGTGATTAATGCCGATTTGTGAAAACACATAACGACAATCACAATCATCGAGCAGCAGAGTTTTACTTGCGTCTCATTAAACTCTCCCGTAATCAAAATAGTCTGTCAGAAAATATTGTCCAGCCGGAAACAAAGCCTGTTCTTCCGACTGCTGACTTCTGTTGTGGCCTTTGCATTTGCGTTGTGGCTTTTGCATTTGCGTTGTGACATTTGCAGTTGCGTTGACCCTTGTGGGCCACTGTACTAGAGATACTGAACATGTGGGACGGCAGCAGCAAGCACAGGTTCAGCAAAAGGGAAAAAAATTAAACAAAAAACACAGCAACAGTCATGTATGAAGATATAGCCTGTTTGTCAGATGATCAAGGACAAGTCAGGGACAAAGTATAGACAGTCAACACCCGGTAGACATATGGGGTCACGGAGCATTTTGAACAAAAGAAGAAAAACACATTAGTTTATCTCATCAGTTCATCTGCAGGCATACAGACATACACACAAATCTCAAGGTGAGCAAGTTCGAGCTCTTAACAACATGTCATCACAATGTAAACATCCTAGATTGTTAAGCTTATTGTTTTGTGAACTGGGTCAGCAATGCTCCATATTTAGGAAGGGTGTAACAGACATACGATAGTTACTTGAGAAACACATACAACAGCATTGTGGAAACTGGAACAAGGTTTTCCAAAATCCTTAGACATTTTCTATCTGGATGACAAAATATTCGGTGTGTTGATCAAAGACTTTGTATGTGAAAATTTGAATTTCCCGTAGATCAAGCAGACATTTTGTTTTTTCCTGGCAATCCAAAATCAGAAGATATTCAGTTGACTATCATGCGTGACATAGTGTCAAAGCACCAGCTAGCTAGAAACAGCTAGTATTTGATAATTTTGCATAAAAATTAACAAAACATTTCATTGTTTAAATCACTGCCAAATATTTTTTGTTGTTCCAATAATCCTTGCAGCTCTACTTTCTTACAATTAGACAGTGTATTTCATCATCCATAGGGTTAGAGGAGACTCCAGAACAGTGCTTAGTGTCATTAACCCCCCGAGCCCTAATATACACTATATTGCCAAAAGCATTGGGACGTCTGCCTTCACGCACACATGAACTTTAATGACATCCCATTCTTAATCCGTAGGGTTTAAAATGGAGTTGGCCCACCCTTTGTCACTATAACAGCCTCAACTCTTCTGGGAAGGCTTTTCACAAGGTTTATGGGAATTTTTGACCGAAACAGCCAGTATAATTGGAAAGATTAGATTCTGCTGTTTATTTTGGTATGTAGTAAAACAATGCAAAACGATGGTGACTTTGTGAGTATACTGAAATGAGAGCCACAAGTGTAAAAATGGGTGGAGATATTACTAAAGATATTGCGTTGCAGAAGATTGAACCGTTTTCACACCATGATTACGTTGGTATCTAAATATTCATTATTGCAAAACTCCTGTTCCATATCTATGCAATGAGGAGTTCATGAGTAATTCAAGCAATAGTAATGGGCGTGAAGGTGGACACAGAAATGTATGCAGACTATTCTAACTATTCAAAATGACTTTTCATCGCCCCAAAGACAAGCAATTAATGCTACTGGAAAAGCTGAGTCATGCAATTTCATTTGATACGCTCCACCTTGTTGCCGTGAACAAAAAAGAAGCAATTCAACCAAAAACATATTTTCAAATTTGGTCATAAATTGCCTCTGTCAGGATCTTCTGAATGGTGGTTGAGCGCTCAATGCCCTGCAACTTAAGGAAACATATGCAAACAGACAAGACACGAGCAATGTAGGAAAACATCTGCATCACTTTGCTAACTTCAAATACAACACGACCAAGTAGACAAATGAACCTCAAATACACACAAAATTAACAGACAAATGAGTAGAATGAGTAGGGAACACAAAAAAGTGTTAAATCCATCTAAAACATGGCTGTAATTTTAAAATTACTCATCAGTGATTTTGGAAAATTAACTTAAATGTAGGGATTTCTTTTGAACATTGTGATTCTAAAATTAGCTTTGGCAATCTTTAGCCTTTCATTAGCCTGCGAATTCATATATTCTGAAGAAAAGCACATAATTGTGTGAGAGGTCATTTAGCAAAACCTACCAGAGGTTTTACTCTGTTGTCCCCTGTTATCTCACTATTCTCAAATTAACATTATAGCTAGCTAGCTAGGCTAATGTTAAAACTTTTTGAGGAAGACACATTTTCAGTGTGAATATCCCAGTCAAGGTAACACACCCAACTGGTTTTTGTTCAAAAGAGGCAGGAGGTTTAATAAAACGGGTTTGGTTCAAGCAAACAACACCCATAAAACCACCACAGCGTGAGAAACACTATAAGTATGACACATTTTCCACAGGCTGCAGCGGTTTAAGGAGACATATTCGGCTTTAGAGTATTAGTTTTTCCCACAAAGAGAAAGAAACAAGCTATAATGTCGGTTTAACGTCGTCCATGTCACAATTACAGTCACATTTCTTTAAAAAAATACAAACACATTTCCCAACTTTTTCGACATTTTAGCCAACATTTTTCACCTTGTAAAAGAAAATAAGGGAACCGTTACGACGCACGTGAACACAAACGCCACCGAGGTCGCTTCTTAAAACGTTTCGTTGCGTTTTAAAGTTAACGTCGAGTAAAACGACACCGTTAGCCGTTTTTTTTGGAACAACAATAACTCACCGGTTGAGTTTTTCATGTGAGGTTTCGTCCAGCCCGACTGAAAACCACCTGTTGACCTGATGAGCTTCTGCTTCCAGCCCTCCAGTCCGTCCGCCGCCACCCCGCTGGTCCTCTGCCGCTGCCTGCCTCCGCGTGGCTCAGGTGGGAGTTTCACAGGTGTACCGACAGGTGCATCATGGGAACACGATTTTTTTTCTTTCTTTTAATTAATTATTTTTAAATTACTTTAAAACTAGCAATTAAAACGTATAAAGGAAGAACATTATGACATATTGTATATTATTATAACTATTAAAACACAGTTTGTTAACAACAAAAACTGGTGCATCATGAGAACCCAATGTTTTTCTTTCTTTTTCTTTTTTTAATTACTACAAAACGTACAATTCAGTACATTGTATAAGGTCAGTATGGTAGTGCAAATCAACACCTACAGTGATTTTTTTTTTAAGTTATTTGAACAAAAAATACAAACAAAACACCTGTTGCACCATTTTTATTTATTTTTTAAATCTCTTTTTAATTACAAAAAAAACACTTACAATTCAAATCCTTGAAGGAAGAACATTATCATACAGTCAGCCATTGTAACAATTAAAAGTTTGGTGACAGTAAAAACAACAACAAAGAATTGGTGCATCATGGGACCATATGGAACCACTAAAATTACTACAAAATGTACAATTTAATACATTATATAAGTACAAAATGTTAGCGGACAGTGGACAACGAAAGTAATATTTTTTTTTAAGTTATTTCAACTGAAAAAAACTTTAAGAAAAAACTGTTGCAACACCATTTTTCTTTCTTTAAAAAAAAAATCACCACAAAATTTGCCATTCAAATGTACAAGGGCTATACTGCAGTGGGCAATTATAACAGTCAAGTGTTGTAAAGTAACTAATTACTGTCTGTAAAAATACAGTTTTTTGATGTACACATAATTTACTGTTTTGGCCTGTTTTTTGTTTTGTTTTGTTTTTTACAGTTAACTTGGAAGTGAATGCATTTTTTCCTCTGATTTTACTACCTATTGTCTCTAATTTAACAAAAAACGTGCAAAATCAACAACACATCATTCAAAAAATGTAAAACTGTTAAAAAACGTTAATGATTTCACCGTATGTGGTGTCCAGTAAATACAGCATAATTGTATTCAACGCTTTGCAAGACCCTTATACACCGATCAGCCACAACATTCTGACCACTGACAGGTGAAGTGAATAACATTGATCATATTGGTACTATGTGGTGTTCTGCTGGAAAACCTTGGATTTTGGCATCCGTGTTGATGAGACTTAGACACCCAAATAAATATTGTCCCAGAACGGGCACACTCCCTCATGCAAATGGAAATCCCAAATATCACTGGCCTACCCCTGCAGGAAAATGCACCCCACCACATGGCAACAACATCCAACAATCAGGAACATGACAATGGCCCAAGATGTTGATTTGACCTCCAAACTTCCTAGACCCCATTCTGATCAAGCATCAACAGGATGCAGTGGAACAAGTTTGATTGACAGAGGCCCCACTGCACAAGCCAGAGTACCCAAAGGATCCACTGCCAACGTCCTGGTGCCAGACCCCATAGGACACCCTGAGAGGTCCTCTTGTCCATGCCCAATGGTTCAGAGCATTTTTGACCACATAAGGGGGACCAACACAATATTAGGCAGGTAGTCATAATCTTATGCC
>OMNN01040578.1:11542-28080 GCA_900302755.1 Chromis chromis | reverse complement strand
CTTATGAGCATAATACAGCATTTAGCAGCTGAAGAGACACAGGAGAGGAGTTAGTAAAGGCCTTAACAGGGATAAAAAGAAGGTCAGTTTTGACTGAAGTCAGTGTACTTTTGTACTCCAAGTGAATGTTTTTACCTTATTATGTCGTTTTTACAAGAGTGCATGTAGCGCCACATTATGTAATACCGCCGCATTATCTAATTATGTAATAACGCCACATTTTGTAATCTGCCGCATTTTGTAATAAAATTGTTGAACGCAATATGTAATAAACTTTGCCGCATTTTGTAGTAAGTTGTTACATGATGCACCAAATTATTACATTTCATTAAAAAAAGTGCAACACCCGCATTTTGTAATAACTGATGCAATATGTAACACCTTATTACAAAATGCGGCAAAGTTTACTACATATTGCGTTCAACAATTTTATTACAAAATGCGGCCGATTATTACAAAATGCGGCGTTATTACATAATGAGGTGAAAATTTATTACATAATGCGGCGTTATTACATAATGTGGCGCTACAGTGCTTCAAAAAGTTCTCAGTTCTCTCACATGAGGTTTCCTTGTAGTTTCCTTTAACCTCAATGCACTTGGTCCACCGATGTTTAAGCTTTGCAGAAGATGGTCACATCTTGAGAATCCAGATTCTCCTCAACAGCATGCACAACCTTTTCATCAGTCTGAAAATAGCGCGAGTGGAATTTCAGTTAAGGAAACAGATAGAAGTCAGACAGTGGAAGTTGGGTGAGGGCAACAGTTCAAAGCCACATTTGGCTGCTTCTGCCACCTGATGCTGTGTGGATGGACACATTGTCCTGGAGCAACAGCAGCCAGCTCAAAGCTTTCCTCTCCTTTTTTTTCTTTGATTGCTCCAAAAAGTGCAATTTTTGTGGACAGTATTATAAGGCTTTATAGCATACAGTTATGCCCCAGAATACAACTTTTTGAAGCCTCGTTGTGTATGCTGAAAGACACGTTATGAGCATTTCCATCCTGAAACTGTGATGTACCAAAGATCGTCAGACTCTAGGCCGCCGTTTAGCTCACTGAGTTAAGGCGATACCACATGGGCTCAGTCCCCCAGCAGCGGTCATGAGTTTGAGTCCGGCTCAAGACGTTTTGCTGCATGTCACTCTCCTCTCTACCCCCATTTCACTCTGTCTCTCTATCAATAAAGGAAGAAACTCTCCCCCACAAAAAAGATGGTCAGACTTCTGGGTTTCATACACAGCAAACCTAATCAACTAATACTATCACCTTGCAGGGTGGAGCTTTCTGTAACATTCTTCTTCTTCAGAATCGACTTCTGGTTCGAATATGTACAGCAGAATTAATATTACAACTTGCCATTGTGTAGCGTAGAGTATTTTCACAGTGTTTGAGCAGAGTTGTAGGTGAGCTGGTGTGCTTGAGTAGCAGCAAGAAGGGAGGAGTGGGTGTAGATAGATTCGGGGACTACAAAGATCTACACATTCTAGTGGTAACAGCAGTTAAATCTAAGTTATTCTCGGCAGGAAGGGATTATTTTCATGAAGGACAAAAAAGTGTGTCCTAGAAAAAATATGTAACTTTGATTCACAAAGATGAGGTTTTAGGTGTTAAACTAATGACCAGAGAGGGATTTTTATTTTGCTACATGTCTGTGTTCAGAATATCAACTTCAAAGGTGACACTGCGCCAGTGTTGTGTTTACACCCTGTTTCTGTTGCCCCCAAGCGCCCAAAAATGCAGGTTTAAATTACAATAATTCCATTTTCCCTTTGAAAACACTTGCAAAATGTGTCACCTTGAAGGTTGCCTCACAGCTGCAGAGATGTTACCTCGCCCTCCGAAGGAAATCGCATTAGCGGAGTTCTAAGGTACGCTGTGCTGTGACAGCTTCAGTGTCCTGAACTTTTCGCTGAATGCTGAATATGTGGTGGAAATTTGTAAGCTGTAGAATTTTTATGAACAAAATCCCGGCGTCTTGTGCCAACATGTATTTTTGTACCTCGGTGAGTTGTTGTTATATCTTGCCCGAGAGTCATTGAGAGGAACCTCTTTTACATTCACTGCACTCTGTGAATTACTTGGCTCTGATTCAGGACTGTAAATAGTCAGAATTTGGGTCAGGCTTAACTGATACATTTTTCTCAAATATTTCCTGTGCCTCCCACTTCTTTTTAAACACTGTGGCCTGACCTGTCAGGAAACTATTTATCAGTCAGTTCCTGTGCACAATGCACATTTGTTACTAATGCCAGGAACTCAATCTCCTCTTTCTCTCGGTACTAAATACTGCACATGCTCAAAGGGGAAATCAATGCTCTGCGGTTTAATAATTCACACAGAGGGATCAGTTTAAAAGAGTGAAATCTCAGTGCCCCAATTCCTTCTATATTTTCCATGCACAAAATGCTTGTAAGCCGGTTAATAAATCATTAGGTTCAGTGTTTATGTAGACAAACACATCTGAACCATATGTAGGTGGTTGACTGCTATAGGATCAGTTCTTACTCATTCTATCTCTGTGTTTAGAACAATAGAGTGCCATATGTGGATATGAAACATCTACATATTTACAGTTTCTTCAATATTTAATTCCTTTCCTTATGCTACCAACAACTCTGATGGTGAAACACAATGAAACAGCAAAAGTTTGCAAACTAATGTCATTAATAATTTAAAATCAGTTACTAATGAATACTTACTTACAGCATAATAACCAGCCAGTATAAAGGCTGCCATTTTGTTTATTTACACAATTCAGCTGTGCAATACATCCAATAATCCTGACTAATATGAGTATTATTTGTTCTATTTACTTATTGTACCTTTGTACTTTTACTATTTACTATTTTATGGTTTTCCTTTTTTGAATGTAACATGTGTGAGCGACGGGATACCTTGAGGAATAAAGTATCCATCCATCCATCCATCCATCCATCCATCCATCCATCCATCCATCCATCCATCCATCCATCCATCCATCCATCCATCCATCCATCCGTCGACACCGAAAGCACCCAAGGACACTAGAGAAATTAAATTGGGTGGTTAAATTGGTTGGTGAAGGTGTGTGGAGGCAACATAAAGCAGGAGGGCCCTTAAAAAAACTGAAAAGACTAAAAAAGACTCAAGAGAAACACCAATTGCCTTATTTATTAGCCCTCACACTGGTGTCACATTGGTTCACATCATCATGAATTCTTCAAGTCTCAACTTGTCATCACTTGTCATCAACTTGCTCTATTTTCCAGGGTTGATGCAGATCAATATTCCCCCCCCAAAAAAGAAGGTGCAATTTTAGCACATCCAGCCCCTCTGGAAGGGCAGATCCCAGCTGATGTACCTTCCACTTGCCTCGTATCCAGTGTGTGCAGTAAAAGAGTGTCAGTTTTAACGCGTCAGACGATGCAGCGGTGCGTGACGTGGATGATTTGTGTCGCATTCAAGGCCCAACAGCGCTGCCGAAAAATAGCCCTGCTTAAAAAATTATGACTCATGTAATATGAACTCTAACGTACATCTACTATGACCTGTCATTCATCTTTTAATGAACTCTTATATGGCTTACCTCAAGCTTGAAAAAGACACGTCTGCTAGAGGGGACTGTCCTTACCAGTAAAATAACAAACAGTGACCACAAACGCTTAATGCAATAACCATCGATCAGCCACAACTTTAAAACCAGTGATGTGTGAAGTGAATAACATTGATTATCTTGTTACAGTGGCACCTGCCAAGGGGTGTGATATATGGGACAACGAGTGAACAGTCAGTTTCTGAAGCTGATGTGTTGAAAGAAGGGAAAACCAGCTCAGGGATTTGAGTGACTCTGACAAGGGAAAAACTGTGATGGCTAGACAACTGTGTCAGAGGATCTCCGAAACAGCTAGTTTTCTGGGGTGTTGCTGGGGGAGCATGCCTATGTTCCCACGGCCCTATGTTCCCACATGTCTCACATTTCTAAGACCCCGTTTACACAAAGGGAAAATGCAGGTATTTCCACATGGTTTGACCTCTCATTTACACAAAAACCCTGTTTTTATCTTAAGAAAATGATTATTTCTCCAAAAAAAATCTTAGAAATGTGGGAACATAGGGCTGTGGGAACATAGGGCTGACCCCGTTGCTGGTATATATTGGTTAAAATACCTACCAAAAATGGTTCAAAGAGGAAAAAACAGTGAACTGGAGCAGAATGCTAACTGTTACTGAAAAAAACTGTAGTTTCTGTGGCGCAGGCTCACTGAACAGCTGATGTGGGTGCACATTCAAACACAGGATCCTTCATGATGTTCCAAGGTTTTATTTTACATTTTGCTCAAACACCTGGATGATTGGATGATTTTGTATCTTAATGCATCCGTTCTTGAGTCTATTAACTTAGGTAAATTGACCGATAAATTGATTGGTTGGTGGGAAAGAGTGAGTCAGAGGCCTGAAGGGCTGACTTATATAGGTTTGGGAGGCATGGTCAGTTCAGTGACAGGTAGACGAACAGGTGGGAAAAGACTTGTGATTTTAACTGATACACATGGGAATCCTGTGTGGTCAGATCCCATAGAGGAGCTACTGTAGCACAACCTGCTGAAAAACCCCTAATGCTGCTATGACTGAAAGGTGTCAGAACACACAGTGCATTGCAGCTTGTTACATATGGGGTGATAAAAAACAGAATGTCCCCACTGACTCCTGTTCACCACCGAAATCACCTCCAACGGACTATTGAATATTGAGCAATGAAAGAAGGTGGCCTGATCGAGTGAATCAGGTTTTCTTTAACACCATGTCAACTGTCTGCTCTATGTGCATCATTAACTGGAGAAGAGATGGTAGCAGGACTCACAGTGGGAAGAAGGCAAGCCAGGGGAGGCAGTGTGATGCTCTGGGAATGTCCCCATGGGAAACCTAGTGTTCTGGCCTTCATGTGGATGCTACTTTGACACATAGCACCTACTTAAACACTGTTGATATACCTTCATGGCAGCAGTATACCCTGATGGCAGTGGCCTCTTTCAGCAAAAATAATGCTCCCTGCCACACTGCAAACATTGTTCAGGAACTGTTTGAAAATGTTGGCTTGACCTCCAAATTACCCTGATCTCAATCCGATAATGTATGTGAGGGATGTGCCAAAAGAACAAGTCCGATCCATGGAGTCCCCACCTTGCAACTTACGGGATTTAAAGGATCTTCTACTAATGTCTTGGTGCCTGATACCACAAGACACCCTCTTGTGGAGTCAAGAGGTCCGTACTACGAAGCAGAAGTTGAAGTTAGCACGGTGACTTCGGGTTCAACCTCAGTACTACGATGGTGTAACCCGCATTTACTTATTTATTAATTAATTTATTTAATTTGCGGGCCCACTTCCGGTGACCCCGTTACTTCCTTTAAATCACGGGTCACGGAGTCCACTTCCTCCTCCGTCCTCACTGTGACTGTGGCATGCTACATCAGCGTCGCAAACAATTGACTGGAGCGCTCAGAATCGATCGTTTGAAACCGTCAGCCTTTGAATCGGTATTGAACTCAACCGTTCAGTACTCCATTCGGAAAACTCCGCAGATTTCCTGTCGGGCCGCGCATGGAAGCAACGCTCAGATCACTCGATTTGAAGGTCAGGTTTTTTTTTTCCAGACTAATTTTGGAGTTCTTCCTCGTGGGATTTGACCCAGCAATTCAACTCCAAATGGCGAGCTAGATCATCACACTGGTAGGACAAAGACTGAGTCTCATCTACCGCTTTGGACAAACTTTTTCCTCCGGACTTAAAGGATTCAAACTGAACTGATCCTTTGTTTATTTGTGGGTAATCCATTTTTTTCCTGGAATGGTGTGTTGTTTATGTTGGTTGTCTTCTGTTGTACATCATTTTGTAAATACACCTGCTTAAACTGCACCACTGCCTCGTGTTCATTCACAATCTAGGTTCCGTAAAAAGAACAATCTTCTGTTGCCGCTCTTGTAGCCCCAGTCCAACTGCCTAGCCCAAATGCGTTACAATGGCGGTTCACTTCTTACCAGGGTGCAGCAATACGTTAACTTATACTGAACGCCTAACCTTCTCCAGACCAGGTTATGTTTGAGATAACAGATCAATGGGCACTAAAACATCTCCTGCAGACCAAAGAGCCTGTGGAGTTTAGTGCGCAGATAATGGGAGGAGAAGATAAGAGTTTTCAAAGCCATTTCATTGTTCTGTGCCTTTGTAGAGCGACATAAACCTAAAACAGAATTAAAACACTAACACCTTGCACTTGTTGACCTTTTAAGATTTACAACAAGCCTATTTACTGGTTTGAACGATATTTTTCTTAACTCGCTCCCAAGGTTGCAGCTAAAGGAATAAGAAATAAACTGAATTAATGGATCTCATCTTTCACATCATCGTGAAAATAGTTAAATTTTCATTACTTGATTATTTATTCTTAAAATAATTTTTCATGGGTAGCATAAAAGGACAGCATCTGTAATTTCGTTCCGCAGTCTTGTGATGCGTGATGATAATGAAACTGAATCTTAAATAAGAAATCTAAGAAACTCACACACAAAGGGACAGTGATATTAATAAGCATATTAATTACGCTTTCACACAGTCTGCAGTTTTCCCTACTGCTTTGGCTGCTGCAGCTGCGTTACTTTTAATCTGTATTATGTGATTCAAATCTTTGTGTTTTCTCTTATAATATAGTTTGCTCTTCATTGCGGGCTCTGAGGTCTATGGATTCAGAATCTGCTGAAGGTCCCACGAGCTCTTTTTCACACTAGAGGTGACCGATCCTTCCAAGTTGTTGCTCCTAGGCTCTGGAATGAACTTCCACCCTCTTTGCGCTCAACTGACTCAGTTGACACCTTCAAGAGCAAACTGAAGACACTTCTATTTGTCCAGGCTTTTAATTAGCTTCTTTTTGGCTGCTATGATTTTGTATTGTCTTGGCCTTTTATATTGTGTGCGATGTTTTTAAACTTTGTTTGTGAAGCACTTTGTGGCCTTTGTCTGTAAAAGGTGCTATATAAATAAATTTTACTTACGTACTTACTATAACCTTAAACATAAACAGAAAGAAAAAAACAGTGTTTCATAAATATTCATCTTTTCTTTTAAATCGCTATTAACAAAATTAATTGCCATTGATAGGGCCTAATTATTAGAATAAACTTTTGATTTGAATAAACTTTCAATAAACTTAAACATTTTTATCAATATGAATTCAATTAAACTTAAACAATCCATTACATTACTACTAAAATAAACTTTTAAATCTACTTTCAATTAACTTAAACATTTTTTCCAATAAACATTTCCATTAAACATTTCATTCAACATTCCTTCTTTCTTAAATCTGCTTTCAGTTAACATAAACATTAATAATAACTTTTTTAATTTACTTTCAGTCAACTTAAACATTTATGTAAATATCAATGAAATTATACTTCAACATTATATCATGGTACAAACAAGCATTTCCTTCCCTCATTCATTTTCCGACCAGTTGCGTCTTCGGGGTTAAAACAGGAGCTGTGTCTTTTTTATAAAAAATATAACTCTTTTGTTAGAAATAACTATTTTGGAAGGAATACACCTTTAAAACACAACTCTTGCGTTAGAAAATACTATTTGGAGCTAATAAAGCACTTGGACAGAAAATAGTATTTTGGGTGAAAAAAGCCTTTAACTGTAACTTAGAAAGTCCTATTTGGCTTGACTGGATACTATAGAACAGCAGCAGTAAATGAAGCAGATCCTCCACTGTGTGTCTTATTATCGTCTCCTTTCTATACTGTCTGCTGTTCTATAGTATCACAGTCTGAGGCTGCAGCTGATTGACAGACTCTCTCCTCCCTGCAGTTATCTGATCTCACGGCCGAGTTTCTAACCGACAGCCAGTCAGCAGCGGCAGGGAGGAATCTGCAAAAACCAACCGCTCTGTCATCCAACACGCCTCTCTCAAGTTCTTCATCTTAATCACATCTTGTAGCCGCCGCTTGTGCTCCTGATCAAAGATTCTGCACACAATCCTCACTATTTAGCGCACAACAAAGATCAGGGCGTCACTTAATCAAGTCAGTAAAAACACAACATACAATACTTTAGCGTGTGTTGATGAGAAAACGTGATCATTGAGCATATTTATGCAAATGGAGACGCTTTGCTAGAGCAATAGCAGGCAGGGATCTGCAGCGGCATAATCAGGCATGTAAGGTCATGAGAAATGATGGAGCAGCAGTTCTGCCGCTCTCCTCCAGCGGAGGATGGAGTGTGCCACCTGGCTCATCTATCACAGCTGGAAGTGCTGAGACGGTGAGTGCTGCCAATAAACAATCCTCGCAAAAATGGAGCGCGCAGAAAATCCACTTACAAGCACAGAGAGGGCCTCAGTGGAGCCCATAACGCTGCATGTAGAGCTATGAACACACTGCAGTCATTCACCGGGCCAATAATGCCACGCCGGGGTGGTGTTTTTTTTTTTTTTTTAGCTCTATCAAATAATAAATAGATTGAAAAATACGCCCCAGAGTTTGTGGACATGCATATCTTTAACATCAGGGTATTTCTGGTGTCAAGTGGTTTCTTCCTTGCAGTCTTATTAACTCCTTAAACCCTGGACATTTTTTAAAGTCTGCCTCAAAAACCACAAAAAGCTGAACAGCAAAAACACTTGGATGAATTTTGACAAACCAAAAGTCTCTTTGTCCTCATCACCAGGACAGAGTAAGATTTAAAGAACATGCACGAGCATTGTTCAGATAACTCTCAACCAGGCAACAGAGAGAAATCACTAAATCACCGATATGATAACTTTGATTTTAAAAACATGATCTGGTCTCTCACAAACAGTATATCATGATTTTCTCAGTTTACCATCCCAGAGCTTAAAAGTAGTTTATTTGGCAAATTGGAGTGCTGTCAGCCCTCTTTTAACTTTATTAATTAATTAATTTAGCAGCACCCACTAGCCTTTTTTTTTGCTTTGCAGTTTTGCCATATGTGTTAATTATATTACTGAGCAATAACTTTGTTAAACCGCCATGCTTCACATCATGATGCTGCCACCACCGTGCTTTACATCTTAATGCTGCCACCACCATGCTTCACTTAATGATGTTGCCACCACCATGCTTCAAATCATGATGCTGCCACCACCATGCTTCACATCAGTTGTTGCCACCACCATGCTTCAAATCATGATGCTGCCACTACCATGCTTCACATCAGATGTTGCCACCACCATGCTTCACATCATAATGCTGCCACCACCGTGCTTCACATCATGATGTTGCCACCACCGTGCTTCACATCATGATGCTGCCACCACCATGCTTCACTTAATGATGTTGCCACCACTATGCTCAAATTACACCTTTTTCTGGGAAATTTTCAGCATTATCTTTACAAGAACTCGTCATTACATCACCTTATGGTTGGCAATAATTCAATCCACCCTTTTTAAGACCATAATTGTGACAAATCCTGATTAACTAATAAAAAAATAGGGGCCTTTAATAACTACTTTTCAAGCACATATTGGTTCTTTGATCATGAACTTCATGTACTTCAGTTGTCTGCTGGCCTGCTGTTATGTAACCATGTCTGTACACCTCTTATATAAAATCGTATTTACCTCACTGGCCAGTTTTCTCAGGTCAGACCAGAAGTATTGATCAAACCTTGACCATGAAGCTAATTTCGAACTCATTTTTTATTCTGCAGATTCACTGTTGGTTTTGGATTAAGTGTCCTACAAATTACACAACAATGATGACACGAAACACGACCTCAGTCTGAACAAACAACTACTCCATAAATACAAAGTCAATAGGTTTATCCACATGAAAGTATGTGAAGCCTTAGAAAGTTTATCATTTTTCTGCATCAATATGACCTGAAACATCATCACATTTTAACATGAAAGTAGATAAATAGATCAGAATCTTGACGTGGGTGCATGTCTGAGACTAAAAAAGAGTTTAACGTACACTCAGTCTTTGTGTGTCAGTCTGTTGAGGAGAAAGTATAGTTGTTTTCTTTTATAGTTTATTTGGCAAGTTGCAGGTCTGTCAGCACCCATTTGACATTATTATTTCATTGGTTTAGCAGCACCCACTGGACCTGTTTTCCTTTGCAGTTTTGCCTAATTATATTACCAAGCAGTACCTTTGCTAAACCAAAATGAATTATTTTGTTGCTTCTCTTCACCTGAGCAGAGGTGTGATGTGACACAACCATAAAGCTTGATTCTCTAGGCTTCAATTTATTTGTCAGTTGCTACCTTTACAGCATCTATAAAAAGTTTTCTCCTTTTATTGCTTTTCAAGGTTGAATGATGATCAAGATAACTTGGCTCTTTTGACAAGAATAAAAAAAGACTATTTCATGTCGAAGTGAAAATTGATTTCTATAAAGTAATGTCAATTCAAAAAATCTAAAATGGAAAATAAGTGATTGCATATGGATTTATCCCCTTGTTGTATTTAAACCGTTTCTGTGTAGCTTTGGCTGTTTGCTTAGGCTCATTGTCTTGATGGAATCTCAGTTCTCTTACCCTCTACCTTTACAAGCCTTCCAGGACCTTCTGCTGAGAAGAATCCTCACATCATGATGCTGCCACCACCATGCTTCCTGGTAGGAATGGTGTGTTTTATGATGATGTGTAGTGTTTGGTGTGTTTTGGTCTCATCAGACCAAAGAACCTTCCTCCAGTTGACTTCAGAGTCTCCCACATGTCTTCTGGTGAACTCTAGTCCCTATTTAATATGAGCTTTTTTCAACAGTGTCTTTCTCTTTGTCTCTCCCATAAAGCTTTGACTGGTGAAGAACAGACAACACTTGTTGTATGAACAGTCTCTCCCATCTCAGCTACTGAAGCTTGTAACTCCTTTAGAAGAGTCATAGGTGTCTTGGTGACCTCAATACTAGTCTCTTTCTTATATCCTTCAAAGGAGTCATATGTGTCTTGGTGTCCTTCCTATCTAGTCTCTTTCTTCTAACTCCCTCAGAGGAGTCATAGGTGTCTTGGTGGCCTCCTTCCTTGTCTCTTTCTTTTAATTCCTTCAGAGGACTCATAGGTATCTTGGTGGCCTCAATACTAGTCTCTTTCTTATATCCTTCAAAGGAGTCATAGGTGTCTTGGTGTCCTTTCCTCACTAGCCTCTTTCTTGTAACTCCCTCAGAGGAGTCATAGGTGTCTTGGTGGCCTCCCTCGTTTGTCTCTTTCTTGCTCAGTCACTCGAGAGGACAACCTGCTCTAATCAGATTTAAACATGTACCACATTCCCTCCATTTCTTAATGATGGATTTAACTGGACTCCAAGAGATATTCAGTGATTTGAAAATATTCTTGTATCATCCCCCCTTGTATCATTGTATGCTTTTCAATAACCTTTTCACTGAGTTTCTTGGAGTGTTCTTTAGTCTTCGTGGTGTAGTTATATCCAGGAATACTGATTCACCAGTGACTGGACCCTCCAGATACAGGTATCTTTATACGACTACCATTCACGGAGAGTAGATACTTGTGCAATTACTTATTTTACATTTTATATCTTTATTTGGATGACATTTCTTTGTCAAATCAGTTTTTGTGAGTTCCTCTCTTAGCAAAGCACTGTCAAATGACATTCATACAAGATTGTCTGAACTACAGTAGAATAATAAATATGGCAAAATGTGATAGTACAATGTTTTAGTGAGTTTAAAAGCAAAATGAAAACAGAATGCAGTGTTGGGAGGTATCTCTTCATGGTCTCCATCTTTGCCTCCTCCATTATCATGTAAGGTGTACAGGCTGAAATGTTCACAGCACTTCCACAAACATTTCCTCTGTGAGTCAGAGGAAGGCGGTCGGCTGCCGAATCCTCCGAAGGTTTCAGTGACCAGAGCAGTAATGGAAATGCTGCATCACGTAACAGCACAACAGGAGCATCCAGCCCATCAGAGCCCTGCGAAATAGGGGAACATTGTGCACAACATGCCTCCTGCCCGACAAATTCACTCTGTCCTCTACCCCCTTAGAGAACAGCTGATTGTAGTGATGTGCAGGATTGATCCATTTTGTTGTGCAGGTGGGGACATTTTCAGGAAGCTCCTCTCGCAAAATGGCTATATTTTGTTAGAGAAGCAGAACTGGAGCCATGTTTTTCACCCGTTCTGCACAGGTTCTGCACTTTTAGTGAATTTACAAAAACTATCCAAGGAATATGATAGTAAAGGCCCCCAGAGCCCCAATAAGATGAACCACTACATTTGATTTCACATCTATAGCATTGAATCACAGCATATGTCATCTTTGCATAATAAAGTGCAGCATTATAAAGACAGAAACGGAGCTAAGGGGCTTTTTCATCCACTGCAACTCAAACTACCATCCTGCTAACAAGTAGCAAAGCTGCTGTTGCAAATCGATGCGTTTAAATTATAGATGACCTTGTTAATTGATTTTGCAGGAGAGCATCAGGAGTGTGTCTGGTTACAGCTGACATTCAGGTACTTCCTCAGGTGCTCTTATATATTTACGATTGTATATTTAATAATGCATCGCTGTATGTGCTCTGCTGCATATTTACGTCTGATCTTAACACAGTAATGTCTTTTTTTGACATGCATCACCCTAAGATGCTCCAGATGTCAGTATCTGAGGTGATAATTGGAAAGAGTTTCAAATGATAACACATTTCTGCTTTAGTGACACATTCTTCAAGCATTTAGGCTTCAAATAAAACTAAAAAAAAAAGAACCCTGCACATTTTTCCTCCCTCTTTCCAGCTTTCACCCCTGGATTCTCTGTTGCTTTCCCACGCAGTTAAGAGTTCCTCTGATTCACATCTTATCTGGCTAATCTCCCCCTTTTTCTCACGTTTCAGGAACCAATCGCTGCAGCTCTATTAATATCTTTGTGATGTTGTCTTTCAGACCGACTCTTGCACAACCTCTTGCCTCCCCCATTGCCGCCCTGATATTCAGATCTGGATTCAGCTGAGCGCTTCAGTTTTACGCCCTCTGGCTTTACTCCACCACCAGCAGCAGCGATACACTCTGGGGAGTTGAGGCCTTTTTATCTTGGTGGGCCTACGTTTCACAAAGACGCTGTGAGCTAATAGCGTCTAAGTGCCTGAAGCTTCATTTACCACATAAATATCTATATACATTTCTAATTCATGCCTCCTCCTCACTGAACTGATTTAGAAATGATTTAATCTCTCTCCGCAGGTAGTCGGCTCACAGATGCAACACTGTAAATAGAATTTTCTTTGCCTCGCGCTGCAAATGTTGGTTTTCTGATACCAAAAATGCAACATTTGAGGCCTCTAACATCAGTAGAATTTGATGTGTGACAAGTTTGTCAAGACAAGGTTCCAGTTTTTTGATATTTTGATGTACCAAAGTGTCGGTATTGATCTATTTGGATAATTTTTGAGTAATTTTGCACAGGTTTTAGCTTATTTTGGACCATTATCATGTAGTTTTGGACCAAAATTGAGCCACATTTGACAAATTTTATGTTATTTGGACTGATTTTATGTTATTTTTGACCATTTTTAAGTTGTTTTGGACAAATCTTGGGCACTTTGGATTAATCTACAATGTTTGAGCCATTTTGCACAAGTTTTAAGTTATTTTTGGACTATTTTTGTGTAGTTTGGGACATAAATGGAGTCATGTTGGACATTTTTTGTGTCATTTGGACTGGTTTTGATTTAGAACTGTTTCTGAGTTGTTTCGGACAGGCTTTGAGTCATTTTGAACCAATTCTGGATGCAGACAGAATAGTTTCCAGCAGAATGGCTCCAGCAGAGGACACAGTTTTAATTACTGGACCTTGAAAATGGAAAAAATAGTGCAAAAGGTTCTAACCAGGGCGGTATTGTGGCCACAGAAAGTTCCTGTAAGTGTATATATATGGATGTTTCCATATTTCCTACTAAAAATACAGCCTTTGGCTGACATTTCACCAACTTTTGAGGCTCTAACATCAGTAGAATTTGATGTGTGGAAAGTATGGCAAGACAAGTTTCCAGTTTTTAGATATTTTTACATATCAAACTGCTGATATTAATCCATTTGGACAATGTGTGTGAAGTTTTGGAGTAATATTGAGCCATTTTGGACAATGTTTGTGTAATTTGGCCTGATTTCGCCATATAACTTCCTCACTTACAGTATTCCTCTCCATGTATTATTGGTTCTGTTTTAGTGGCAGAAATGCTTCACACACATATTCCAGAAATTACCATCCATCCTTATTGAAATGCGTCTCCTTTGCAAGGAGGCATAGTCCAGATGTTATATGGATTCAAGGACGTGAAGCAAAACTATGTGGAAACGAGGCGTTATCCAGGTTTCTGAAGTCAGGATGTGACATCTACTTACACAAAAACAAAAACTGGACACTTCAAAGGTCTGCAAACACCCTCCGCATTCGTGTCCTGACCTTCTCAGTCTGAAGTAGTTTGAGTTCACTGTCATCTTCTCTCTTTTCAACCCCTCACGAGTGTTGCTGCCTCTTCTTTCAGAGACCTGAGAGCTCTACAAAAAACAAAAACAACCAAAAAAACAAGATCAGTGGTTGTTTTGATCTTCACTGTTTTTTCTCTCTTCTTCTTACCAAAGGCCTGTTACGGTAAATCTTTGTTTCTGAACTATATTTCACCCTGTTGTTGTTCTGTAAGCAGCACATACGTCCAACAGCCACTGACCAGGCTGCTGTGCTTTTTATTTTGGATATTCACAGCTCCCCCAGGGATTAATATAAATGATTTAGGCGACCTTTTATGGAATGCCATCATTATAACCGAGCTAATGCTAATGAATATTAATGAGGCTTTAGGTTCAAGGAAGAAAACAATTATTCTGTTTTATCATCATGCAGCGACTTCGGTGTTTGCAGGATCATCCAGCGATCATCTTAATGGAATAATATTCAAACCACTTTACCTGTTTTCATGGCTCCATCTCTGTAAACATCTCTAATCAATGGGGTTCATTCTGAAGTTTCTACACTGCTTTCAGTCACCTCCTTCCTTCTTCCCTCTCCGGCATCACCGTCAGGACTTTTTCAGTATCAGAATCAAAAAAAAAAAAAAAAGAACACATTGCCTTTGCACAGCACATTCACGCTCCCTGGAGAATGAAGCCTTCCCGTTTTGGACACCCCAGGAGCTTTCTTCTAACCTTCTTCATGAAAATTTACCGAGTGCATGCATACTGTAGGAGGACAAGCCTCTGACCTCTCCTCTATCTTCACCTTCAGGAGAGATTTCACACATTTATTCCCCAACTGGGAAGAATCTAAGAATATCAAAATCAGAAGCTGTCAGGTCCAACACCTCGTGGAAATTACAACCTCCTGAGGCTGCAGACTCGTGTTTCCATAATGGTTTGCTGGACCTTCACGCTGTGTCAACTTTATTACCGGAGGAGAACATAGATCCTGGATAATTTGCAGACACCCCAGGTTATCAATAATGACAGTTTATTTATGTTTATTGTCAGAGTTTATAATTTCTGTGCACAGCAGGAAATTGTAGCTATAGCAAATAGATATGGTTTTGATTAGTCATCTCAAGATGATGGTTATTATTTTGTAATTGCAAATTAAACTTGTAATATAATGTTGATCACTATGCTGATGACACACTACTGTATGTTCCACTTGAGCACAGTAATAATGAGATTTCTTTCCTACTGTCCTGCCTTGCTGACATTAAAACTAGAAGTTTCTATTATTTATTTGCTATTTGGGATCGAAAAATAAGTTCTGTAGAATATATTGACAGGATTTTGAGAATTTCATATGTTGCCCTTGAAGCCATGTTCAGGGTTCCATATGTTCATAAATAAAACTCCCACAGCCATGACATTTGGTGAGGACACAGAATAGTTTCCAGCAGATCAGAGTGATTAAATGGACCCAACAGAGGACACATTTTTCATTATCGGTCCTTAAAAACATGAAAAGATGCAAAAAAGTGTGTCCCCACAAAGTTCCTGTAAGTGTATATATATATATGGATGGATCCATATTTTCTACTAAAAATACAGTCTTTGGTCGACATTTCACCAACTTTTGAGGCTCTAACATCAGTAGAATTTGATGTGTTGCAAGAAAACCAGGACTAGGTTCCAGTTTTTTGATATTTTGACAAAGGTTAGTTTGGACGCATTAGCAGGAAATAAAAACTGGTGTTCGTGAGGGTCTATATGTTGGTATTATATGTGCAGAGTTTCAAGCTGCTTTAAAACAACATGGTCAGTTTTAACATGACCATGTTGTCGTCATGTTAAAACTGAACAACATGAGGCTGATTTTGCAATTATTGGATGAATGAGTGGTAGTTTCTTGGTGTTTATGTTGATTATTCATAAAAAAATAAATTGTTTTAACAAGTATTTTCACATTATTTTAAAGGATGTTACGCAGTTAATTATCAATATTATGCTTATTAACATAAGCTCATAAGTTGCTCCAGTGTTAGGTTCAGGTTATCAAAGCAATTTCATTAAGTTATCTCAACTTGAATTGGATTTTAAATTTAACTAATGTG
>OMNN01040578.1:0-11522 GCA_900302755.1 Chromis chromis | reverse complement strand
GTTGACACCTTCAAGAGCAAACTGAAGACACTTCTATTTGTCCAGGCATTTAATTAGCTTCTTTTTGGCTGCTATGGTTTTGTATTGTCTTGGCTTTTTATATTGTGTGTGATGTTTTTAAACTATGTTTGTGTGGTAAAAGGTGCTATATAAATACCTTTAAATTACTTACTTACTTACTTCATTTGAAAAAATATGCCACTCTGGTACCAGTAGGCCTGTGCATGTTTGCGATTGGTCATCTCTTTCATTTGAACTTGCTCATATCCAGGTTCAGAGACCTCAGGTTGTCTTACTGAGTTGACAACCAGCTTCGTGAGACTGTGGTTGTTGGGTTAAGTGAAGCCGGTTAACAAAACAAAACAAAAAAAAACCCTTAGTGTGTTGAACTTACTTGGTAGTCCAGGCCCCAAGCCTTGAAGGGTCAGAACAGTTTTTTTTTTTTAGATTTATTTTTGGCCTTTTATGCCTTTTATTAGATAGGACAGTGGATAGAGTCGCAAACGGGAGAGAGTGGGGAAGGACATTCAATTCAATTCAGTTTATTTGTATAGCCCAATATCACAACAAGTTGTCTCACAGTGCTTTACAGAGCTCATTGAATTGATAAGAAATGTTGTAAGTAAACAAACAGTCCAACAGTCGATGAGGCCAATGGATCAGTCCGAGGCATCACCTGCCCTTTATGACCCTCTTTCTTTGGGAAGGAAAAACTCAAAAAAAAACAGTGGGAAAAGAGAAACCTCCGGGAGAACCACAATGAAGGAGAGATCCAACTCCCAAGGACGGACAGGCTATAGCCACAGACAAATGCACATCCATTAGCTGATGTAGTGACAGTCAAAGTCCAGAGGGGATGGGTGAGGAAGGTACATCCAGTCAGTCTGATGACATGCGGTAAACACCCAAGGTCAGAATCGAACCCGGGACAGCCGCTACGACTTAGCACTTGGGTCACGCGACATAACCGTTAGGCTATCGGGGCGCCCGGGTCAGAACAGTTTTGACAGCACAGAGGGGACCTACACAATATCATGCATCTGGTTTTAAGGTGTATATTTGCCTTTTCTTGACAAGTGATCTTTTGCAGATTGTCTACTCTCATTAATATTGTTATAAATTTGCAGAAAACTAGAGACTTTATTAGGTACACCTTGCTAGTACTGGGTTGTGGACCCCCTTTTACCTTCAGAACTGGCTTAATTCTTTGTGTGCCCCGAGACTACACCACCACTACCAGCCTGAAACGTTGATACAAGGCAGGATGGATCCATGCTTTCATGTTATGCCAAATTCTAACCCTACCATTTGAATGTTGCAGCAGAAATAGAGACTCATCAGACCATTCAATGTTTTTCCAATATTTTATTGTCCAATTTTGGTGAGTCCGTGCAAATTGTAGCCTCCGTTTCATGTTCTTAGCTGTGTGGTCTTCTGCTGCTGTAGCCCATCTTCTTCAAGGTTGGACGTGTTGTGCGTTCAGAGATGGTTTTCTGCATTCCTTGGTTGTAACAAGTGTTTTTTGAGTTACTGTTGCTTTTCTATCATCTCGAACAAGTCTGACCCTCCTCCTCTGACCTTTGGCATCAAGTCATTTTCTCCCAGAGAGCTGCAGCTCACTGGATATTTTCTCCTTTTCAAACCATTCTTGTAAACCCTTGAGACCATTGTGCTTGAAAATCCCATCAGCAGTTTCTAAAACAGACAAGCACGTCTGGCAACTTCAGCAGGTCATCTTGACCATGTCTAGATGCCTAAATGCATTGAGTTGCTGTCATGCGATTGGCTGATGGTGTACCTGATAAAGTGGCTGGTGAGTATCTCTTCCTCTAACTCTATTCATGTAGGTTTACTCACCTGAACTGAACCAAATCTTGACTATATGTGCAGTAGAGCATAAAATAATGGCACTGATAAAACAATTATTTCCCCTTTAGGTACGAGGACTGATTGGCTACTGAACAAAGTGATTCTGAAACTGGTTCTGATTGGTTCACAGGCTTCCTTTTTATCATACATGTGATGGCATGTTTACTTGCCACCATGTGAAGCAACCTTATTTAGTTTCAATGTCCACGATTTCGCTTGTGTTCTGAGCTCAGTCGTCGTAACGGTAACAGAAATCGACTCCCTTCACCTGGTGACAGTTCAGTTACGATCTCTTTTGGAGTTTTGTAACAATTTCTTATAATGGAGAAAAGTGGTTTGAGGGGGGACGAAATGAACTGGAAAGTGGAGAACACAGTTAATGAGAGGACACAGAGAGGGAGTCAACGATGCCTGAAGTCTTAGAAGACATTTATTTAAGCAATTGTCGGCACTCAATTACACTTGATCGATAGCATGGTACAAACACTGCCACTTCAGATTGCACGTAGCCATCAAATCTGTGCTGCTCGCAAAGAAAGGAGAGGCAGACTTGTTTGCACCTGATGATTGAATGACCCCTGTCGGTGTCTCTCTGTTGATCTGAAGTAAACTGTTGAATGCCAGTTAGTGAGCCGCTGGAAGAGCGGAGTGCGAAAGGTGGAAAAAGGTAATACTTTCCTGATAATAAAAAAATCTGACTCATGACACCTCCATTCATTTGTGAGCTTGACGTTTGATGGGGTTTGATTTGATGTGACTCATCTCTCTGGAGTCGGAGACAGCGGGGTGGGAATGAAAAGTCGATACGCCACACTATTAAGAGCAGGGAAAGGATTTGGTGGGAGATTAGCTATGATTGTGTCTCTGCTGGTGGGAAGACAATTTATGTTTTATTTTTTTTAAATAATAATTTGTGTAGCTGTACACTTTACTCTCGTGTGGCATCGAGTGGAACAGTTTCACATTAAGTTGGTTTTTTTTTATGACTTACATGGACGATTGACTCTTATTTTCGGATCCTGGTATGTGGTTCCATCAGTAAATGATGGAAGCAGAAAGAAACAGCAGTAGAAGAAATAATCCTAAAGAGGCAGACATTATGGCTTCGGGAATAAAATGTTTTACAAGCATTGGGTGGCTTATTTTTATTAGTCCAGAAATCAAACTTGACAAATTAGATATTGTTCTTAGTGGTATTTCATGGAAGGTGCACTGTCAGGATAAATCAATCACATTATCCACCAATATAAAGGAACTTCTGTAGAGATATGTGCAGCACAAGCAGAGAATAAAAGAACAACACATTCACTGCACAACATATATAGCTAGTGATGGATAAAATTAAGTAGAATTATAGCCATTATAGTTTCGATAACACTTGGCCAAGACTTGACCCTATTGTATTACACTTAGCTTGATTAGTGACATGCAGCTAGTGTTCTATACTACCTATTACCTTGATGATGCCTAATTTATTTAAAGTTCCTCTCTGGTGATTGATTGAACCCCTAAAAACGAATCTGCGCGTATTAAATTTAGAAGTTTTTTTGCCATGAAAATGAATCCCCGCCCTCCTCAAGCACACCAGCTCTCCTTCGACTCTACTCAAACACTGTAAAACTACTCTACACTACACAATGGCAAGTTGAAATGGAGTAATTCAACCATATGTGTTCCATCCAGATTCTCGGAAACAATAAATCAAGTTTGTCCAGGTCTGTTACATAGTAAAGCCCTGAAGTCTGAATCCATGTTTTTTGAGATTGTCATCGGTACACTGCAGGTTCGAGGTCCTGAGCTGTGGTGTTGATTGCTTATATTGTTCATGTCTCCCGGCATATAAAAAACACCATTAGGACATGTTAAGGTAAAAAAATATTACATATAAGCCCCCCTCCGCTCAAAAATGTGCTTTGGTATATCATTGCTACTGTGATGATGCTATGTTCAGTTTTATCTACTAGTGTATAACACCAACTCACAACATACAGTAAGTAATGTCAGGGCACTTCACATAATTTAAATACCATACAATATTATTATTATTATAGAGAGAAAACCCAACAAGTCCAAAGATCCCCTTTGAGCAGCTCTTTTGTGACAATGGGAAGACAAAAAAAATCACCTTAACAGGAAGGAACCTCCCGCAGAACCAGGCTCAGGGAAGGCAGCCATCTGCCTCGACCAGTCGGGGTGAGGGTAAAGGGGAGAAAGAAAATTATAACAGAAAAAAGACAAAGAACACATAAGAGTGCAACAAACATTGGGCAGGTTGGTGGACACGCTCGCTACTGACTTGTAATTTCCAATTTATGACCCCACTCTCCGTCTGCCAAATATAATTTCCAGTATAGTGTGTACTTGGTTGTTTAATGGCGTCCATTCTGTTGAAAAAATGCCATGTATGGGAATGGCTAATACTTACAAAATTTAACAAGATATTACATGCTGCATTTATATATTTTTGTTTAGCATAAATAAAGACAAATATTACCCCACAGATTGTACATAAAAGATTAACGTAATCTCCCCTGTAGTGCCTTAAACCTGCAATCTTTCTAACAGCCAGCAGGGGGCGACTCTTCTGGTTATAAAAAGAAGTCCAACTGCATAGAAGTCAATGAGAATTTGACCCAACTTTTCCCTTGATTTGTTACTTCAATAAACATTTTGTGGTCTCAATTGCTAGTTTCAAGACTTCTTGAATACGGCATGATGTTGACTTCAGAGTAACATTGGGGTAAGGGTGAAGGGGAGAGAGAAAAGAAAAACACATAAGAGAGGAATAAACACTGGGTAGGTTGGTGCCGTCAGTTAACACAGATCAGAAATATGCAGCTCCAGTCGGAGATACCTGCAGAGAGGACAAAACACAAACTACGGGAGAGAGAACAGACAAGGTTAGGTAGTGTTTAACCTTCACTGCGCAAACTGATGTATGTTTGATGTACAGTATGTACGAGTTTAAGCGCACTGAAAGACTGTTTTGAAATTCATCTGCTGAACTTGTAGTCTGCATTTCAGAGGCTGAGGACGGACTTTTCATGTCGACACCTTGTATCCTGCGGTAAAACTTTTGAAATGAAAAAATATTTGCATATTCATAAACTCAGAACCTTTTGATGAGAGCGGAGGCATTGATATCATTTCTTAGAATTTCCAAACGGGTAACTTTTTTAAGGGAATAAAAAACAAATCAGACACCGACAATGATTTAAAGGAAGGCATTTTAATCAATGTTTGCCTGGAGGGGATCTTTGATCTTGATCAAATCTTGATCAAGGGGGTGATACTCTCTGCAAAGCCTCTCCTGTGAAATAGGCCAGACTTTACTGTTACACTAGAGTATTATCATTATATTTACTCACTGAGAAGGGACCTGTAGTGTATTTGGATATGTGTTGCTTTTCCACCATGCACAGTGTGTTTATTAATCAATTGTTGTCCTTTTAAACCTGGTATGCCACCCTGCTGATACAGATCTCGAGAGATTCCACAATAGCAATACATTACAGAGCTGAGCAGGCACATAGTGCACAGTGGAAACACAGCACATAGCACTGGTTTGGAACATTTTCACAATGAAAGGACCTCAATCGACCAAACCTACTATCCCAGTGAACTCATAAACAGCGTGCAATTTACAAAGATTTAAATGAAAATATGCAGGTTTTCAATTGTTGCTGTTGCTGTGATTCACTTTTTTTTGTTCAAATATTACCAGGTCCGTAATAACTTAGTTTTTCAAATACATTATACAATTACTTCCTGGAGGCTCTCTTATATTGTGATGTAGAATGGTAATGATACCCATGAACTACCTAACCCAGGATGTTCCGAGTCTATTAGTCCATTTATAACTTTGCTGATAACCTCAGCATATCCTTCCGAGTTGACTTTGCTTCCTCCATGCATTCAGACGAAATGCCACAGGAGATATGTTTTTTTTGTGCATAAGGTGGGCTTTGTGCCAGCCTGTCTAGTCTGAAATCCTTCAGCTGAACAGAACCGCGGATGCTGATTACTTCAATCGTTTTTCTGTATCTTTTGAAAATTGCCTGTGATGACATGACTAATGCAGGAAAGATGGACTTGAACTTGAACCTAAATGATAGATGGTTCAATATGCAGCTCCTCAAGGTACTAGAGTTTTTCCTTCTTTTTTTTTCTAAACTCATAGCTGTTTACTTTTTCCACTTCAATGGCAATAGGTCACTGCTTTATTGAAACTGATCATTGAGATAAGAAGGTGAAACAGTCAATTGGTGGGAGAAATAAACAGTAAGCGGCTGTATCATATGAATTCTAATTTACCTCTGATGTACTATTAAAGCTGCTTCATGCACATTTTACATTAAACTATGCCGAGCTACATTTTAAATGGATGTGCTCCTGCTTATTCCTTAAAATGCATCCAAAAATCTAATATTTAGCATCTGAACCGACACCCAACTTTGCTTCGCTCAGCAGGTTCGCCTCATTTGAATTAAACGAGCTGCTGTTTTGTGCCAGTCAAGGTCCATTATTGAAATGGGCGCCTGAGAAGGCTTCAAATCCAAGCAACAGACAGTTGCTTCAACAGTTACTTAGACAATATTGTGCAGAACATACAGCGACTACCTGTCCAATCTAATGCAATCACAACACAACGGCTCTGTGACAATGGGGCCCTTAATGAATTTCAGAAGGTTCAGTATTTGCAGAGACAAGGATGACTCGACTGAATGGTTATTTTCTTTTTTTAGGTCGGGCTTTGTGGTGTTGTTTTTCCAGACTGCATTTCACAAGGTTATAATGAGCTCCGGTTCTTGTGAAGGAAAGACGACAGCCTGTTATGTCTTGCTACCTTTTCGAATAAGTTAGTTTCTAATGTTATCAGCTTCTCGGCAGTCAGTTTGCCGCCATGCTTACGCTGCAGTCATGTCATACTGCTGAAACCGTAATTACAAGCAACCAAGTCTTGGTCTCCAGGTGTAATTTAAAGATGTAGATACTGATAATTTCTGACGTCTCTCATTTGGTCAAGTGTCAACAAAGCAGTAGCAAAACAGCAGTAAAAGGACCATTATTTACAGTTACATCTACACATTTCTTCTTTTCTGACGTAGAGAAACAGTTAAAAATCTCATTTCTATTGTTATGATTAGAAAACTGGTAAATTTAGCCAATGGGTGCACGATGTTTTGGGCTGTTCAGTTGGGGACAAATTCTCAACCAATGATGTCACTCTACAGGCTAGTCAGGTGTGGTTTCAAATGATCAGATAGTGGGACCAGTATACAGAAACTCCTTTGACCAGTGCCTATAAAAAAAGCCACCTTAAAATGCAACTTTATTCAAAAGAAATGATTCCACAGATGACAAGAGAAAGATGGATGGTGGTTAGGGTCGTAGCCAGGCACTTAAATGTCCACAGCTTTACCATTTGTCCTCAGGAAATCATTTCAGAAAGCTCTGGATGGACACCAACAACCTTTCGCAAGCAGCATCGATAACTTCTTTGACTCCATGCATCACAGATGTGTGGCTGGTAGAGCAGGTAGTTCGCTAATCGCAAGGTTGGTGGTTCATCTCCCCCCTCCAAATGTCACTGAACCCGGCAAACACCTTGGACCTTGTTGCTATTGATGTGTGAATGAGAAACACTTTGTAAAGCGCTTCGAGTACCACTAAGGTAGAAAAGCGCTTTGTAGTAAGTGCAGACCATTTACTCATTCAGGTGATGCAAATGGTGAAGGCATCTGATATTGACTTGTTATTTCTGACCTATGACCGCACTATCCATCTGCTCATCGTTTCCAGTAGAGTGTTTACTCAGTCGATTTACATTCTGTTGTAGAAATGTTGTGTGTTGGAGCAACAAATAAATTCTACAATTTCATCCATTGTGATGTACGTCTGAGAGTAGATACAACACAAGCAAGGATCTAGATAGGCAGGCGGGTTGCCTTAGGGTCCTCACTGGACACCTGCGCCCTGACCGGGATTTGATCCGCCGACCCATTCTAAACAATGGATAGAATGTATTAAAAGTTAAGTGTGTTCAGTATGGATACACATAAATATTACCAGACTGTACATAAAAAATTAATGTAGCCTAAAATAAAGAATGAAAATGCTTTACATCTGCATTCCTTCTAACAGCCAGTAGGGGGCGACAAATAGACATCTGATTGTATAGAAGTCTATAAGAACTTGACCCTGTTTTCAGTTGATTTGTTAACTCAATAATTATTTCTCTAATACGTTTATGGCCTCAATTGTTAGTTTGAATACTTTTTTAATATGATATGATAATTATTTAGTAAATTACGATAACATTCAGAGTAAAATAGACACTAAAATAGACAATAAACAATACCTTGTTACATGCCACTACCATGTCCACTGGTGCTCCAGTCAGATCTAGGGGTGGGGCGATTTGTCGACGTAATTATTACCAGCTTACCAGATTACCAGCGAAGACTGGGCTGGTTCTTGTTGCATATTTTTGATGCAGACATTTAATCTGGTTACTTTTGTAAAAAAAAGGTTTTGTTTTTCAAGAGATGTGTTTGAATAAATCCTTGAAATATTAAGAAGACATGCTTTTGCTTTTTATTTTGGGTAAATTGTCATTAAGCGAGTAATTCATTGTTAGACTAATTGATAAATGAATCGTTACATTAATCGACTAATCGAAAAAAATAATCGTTAGATTAATCGATAAAAAAATAATCGCTAGGTGCAGCCCTAATCAGATCTACTGTTTAATTATTACATCTGGTTTCAAAATGCCAAGAGCTAGCCAAATGCTAACTAGGGGCTTCAAAATGGCACTCCACAAACCGATGGGTGACATAATGTTTGCTATTTTTTTTATAACAGTCTGTTGATTAACCCTAATACAATCAGTTAGTCCTCATTTAAAATCAGCCATAAAGCAGATATAAATTTTTTTTAATTTGCTTCACCACATTTTTTAAAAGACGAGAGTGGAATAAAGGAGGTGAGTTTTACTGTTTGTTGCAACTGGTTCCATTCGTGGGCTGCAGAAAACTGAAATGAACAACGGCCAAAAACGATACAGACTTTGGGAATGAGGAGGATGATGAGGTTGCTGGAGCGAAGGGGACAGCTGATGTTAGGGGCGATGAGTAGTGAGCGAAGACATGACGGAGTTTTACCTAATGTGACCACAACATGGAAGAAGAGCAAAATTCTGTCAACTTGCTAATGAAGCTGTAGCATTTATCATGTTCATAATCTTAGTTGTTGTTTTAGTTTCATGCTAATATTTGCTTATATGCACTAACACAAAGTAAAGCTAATAAAACTGCTTTGTTCATAAATGCTGCTACGTTCAGGCCAGAAGCCTTCATCTACAAAGTCTGTACAAAATTTAAATAAACTCCACTTAATAAATGTAGAAATGTTCCAGTGTGAACTGAAAAGGGCCGACTGACTGTGAGGCCAAATTACCACCTCAATAAGAGAAACTTCATATTCCTGCTCATTTTCACACAGTGTTGGATTAAGCGAGGTAACTGTAATACAAGTACCCCTGCGAGTACAGTTTAATTATCACATTAAAGTCACTGTGCTACAAACTGGAGCCGACTTTAGAGGAGTCAGGTATTGTAAGTAGGCCTAGTGAGCCATAAGGTAGACTCTGAGATGGGATAATTCCAGTGATTTATTTTTAACTTTCCCTCCAGAGACGTACAGGTGGCCTGTATAGGTATGCGTGAGTGTCATTATTGCCCTCATTAGCATACTCCCAGAGACTGCTGCTGACACTTGCAACGCCCAAAGAAAAGCAAGTCTCTCGGTGAATGAATTACATTTGACTCTTTGACCGACGGGGGGTTCTGAATCTCCCTACAGGGATTAAATTGATTTCCTGAACCTTTTTTTTTTTCTTTTCCTCTTTCTATTCAGTCTCCTTCAACAGTCTGATGATTCAAGCCTTGTGTGATTGAATCATCAGCATCTGTCTGAAGGAACAGAACTGTCAAAGTTTGCTTATTAGCTTATGTAAGAGCAAACTTCGCCGTTAATTTTATTAGCCACAGCTGTGTTTTCCATGCTGACACCTCCGTGCAAAGGCTGCATGGTTCCCTTGAGAGATGAATGTAGATACTTTTACAGCTGCATTATATATACAGTATGTGTGTATATATATATATTTATTTTCTTCTTATTGCTCTTTACACTATAGTCTACCTGAAGGGAGTCCTGTTGTTCGTGTGACATCGTTACCACGGCGCCGTACAGTACGTGTTGCAAGTCTTTGTCTCATCAGTGTCCCACAGTTCAATTAAACAGGAACCTAATTAGTGCCTGAAATCCAATTCACCTTACAGTGATTCATGACCCGCTGAACTTGGAAACCAAAAGACAAACACTCGGCTTATGTGTGCTTTTTTGTTTACCTCAGAGGCAGACCTTGAATGTTTTTCTGTTGACTGGTACTGAGTCAAAGTTATCACTTTTCACATGAGCACCACCTGAGTGCTGATTGTGCTCCAGAGGAAATAAATAGAAAAGGGAAAAGTATTTCACTTGGCTGTGCACAAATTACACAAGCATAACCAGTTGGTGCACTGGTATTAGATGGAAAATGTTCTCAATATTTTTGCTTTTTGTAATTAGTTCACGTGAAATTTTCACTTTGCAGTGGAGGAACTAACTCAGTTGTTGCAGGCTCGATGAGTTTCTTCACCCCCCAGTGACCAGGATCGGTGAGAACTAAAACACGCTGGAGGAAATAAAAAAGAAAGAAAATAAAACATTTGGTCTGTGACAGAAATGTAGCAGATTCTTTTTTCCAACATATAAATATATAAAAAGAAGAACAAAACACATTTACAGACAACAAATCGCTCCCTTCAACCGACAGTCTGCATCCCACACTATACAAAAAACGACTAGTTTATCACAAAATCAAGTTGTGTTTTTTTCCAGGACAGAACTATCACCTTTTTAGCATTTAAGAAGCTGAGGTCCATTAAATATTTGTTCATTTGTATGATAGTTATGTTCTTTTGGATACAGACCAAATAGAAACAATTTAGGGTCCAATGAAATTCTTTTTGAAATAATCTTCTCACGTGTAGCTCTGACCTCTTCCCAAAAATGTTTTAATGTTTCTGCAACAGTGTTCCTTTAAACCTCTGTGCATTTAGTGCATACAGCCACAACATTCAGACCACTGACAGGTGAAGTGAATAATATTGATCATATTGGTACTATGTGGTGTTCTGCTGGAAAACCTTGGATTTTAACATCCATGTTGATGAGACTTAGACACCCAAATAAACATTGTCCCAGAACAAGAACACTCCCTCATGCAAATGGAAATCCCAAATGTCACTGGCCTACCCTCGCTGGAAAATGCACCCCACCACATGGCAACAACATCAACCAATCAGGAAACATGAGGAACTGGCCCAAGATGTTGATTTGACCTCCAAACTTCCTAGACCCCATTCTGATCAAGCATCAACAGGATGCAGTGGAACAAGTTGGATTGACAGAGGCCCCACTGCACAACCCAGAGTACCCAAAGGATCCACTGCCCTGGTCCTGGTGCCAGACCCCATAGGACACCCTGAGAGGTCCTCTGGTCCATGCCCAATGGTTCAGAGCATCTTTGACCAACACAATATTAG
>OMNN01040576.1:0-13809 GCA_900302755.1 Chromis chromis | reverse complement strand
GGCTGTGGCTCAGGTGGTAGAGCGGGTTGTCCACTGATGGCAAGGTTGGCAGTTCGATACCCAGTCCCCCCCACATGCCGAAGTGTCCTTGGACAAGACACTGAACCCCAAGTTGCTCCCAATGGCAGATTAGCGCCTTGCATGGAAGTCTGTCGCTATTGGTGTGTGAATGTGTGTGAATGGATGAATGCGAAACACACTGTAAAGTGCTTTGGATAAAAGCGCTATATAAGTGCAGACCATTTACCAGGTCTTTAATCTCCTGTTGAAGCATGACGAGAACATCAAGCTTTTTATTAATCAATTCTAAAACACTTACCTGGATGTCCGTGGTCTCCAGGTCTTGGGTGTCAGTCGGGGAGTCGGTTTTCTTCCTCTTTTTCGGGTTCTCAGGAAGAAGCGCTGGGTTGGAGCCTTCCATCGTGCAGTGGACGAAATAGTCGTCAATGAAGTGCTCAAGATCCTCCACTGTGAGCGATACAGTGTACAGACTTGAGGGAACTTAATTAGGATGTTTTATGTGATAAATAAATCGGAAAACGGCAATTTGTTTGGTTCTGATCTAGCAGCTGGGGGCCGCCATGTTGAATCTCAGTAATCTCACTGACTCTCGCGATCTCACAGCATCACAGTCCCCTCAGGTCTGAACCAACCACAAATAGTTGGATTACCAACTGTGAAAGAAATAGCAAACTGTGAAATAGTAGTTGACTAGTCTGTGTGTGCTTTCTCTACCTGCATCACAGTGTGAGGCCTGCATAGTAAAATGTACATGGTCTAACCTTTTGGTGACACATAGCATGATGCTTTGAACAACCTTTCATTGAAAAAACACTGGTTAACAAAAACAGTACTTGTGTTCTTTGTAATTCTGAGAAAACACTATTTTGCCAAAGACAAATATTCAATTTATTCAATGCATTTTGGTGAACATATTTCTTACAAGGAGAAGCTAATAATAGGCTTGTGCATGTTAAATGATAATACTGTCAAATACTGAAAGATATACTATAATGTTAAATACATTCTTTTGGCTGCAAATTTTTGTTACTGTCCAAAAATACCACAATATTAATATTAAAACAGTAGAAACTATAACTACTTAAGGTTCTATATTAATAATATAAATTTAAGTACACCCTAGTATCGCCCTCTATAGTCTTCTAACACACCTAACACACCTTCCTGGAGGTGTTTTGCATAACTCACGACCTGTCTCTGACAATGACTTGCTGAAGTTTTTGACAATTTTTGCAATTGTCAAAATTTTTTGCAATTTTCCTTTAGCTGCAAGGGGGTTTACTTATACGTACTACCTATTTCAAATCCCCTCCACAACATTCCAATAGGACTCAAATCTGGACTTTAACTAGACTATTCAATAATGGCTGGATTATTATCCTGTTGAAACATCCAGTTTTAGTTCAACTTTAACTTCAGACAGTCCGTGAGGACTGTGAAGCAACACCGTGCTTTACAGTTAATATTAGTTACTTCTACTGAGAATCTGTCTTTGGTCTGCACTGAACATGTCTACTGTTACTGTGGATAAATACTATTTTTTTCCTTTGATCAGAGCATGTTATTCTGAAATTATATTTTTTTTGATCAAGGTCTTTTTATTTGTTTTTCACAGTTATATAAACAGAGCAATGGAACACATATTGTAATGAAACTATGAAATTTAAGATAGTCTGGCTTTAGTCTAGTGGAGCCGATGTACAATTTTAAACTGGATTACAGCATGTTTGAGGCAGATTGATGACGAGTAGATTCTCCGAATGATGTTTTGCCAGAGGGTCTCTGAAATTCTCTCACCTAAATCTGTTTCCCATTTATCCTTAAGAGAGTCAAGATTTGTAAGGATGCGAGTTCAGTAACTTATAGATTTTACTCATAAAATGCTTATTATCAGCTTGAAGTTTGAAAATGGAGTCGAGCATGGACGCAGAGGGGCGGGATGGGAAGGTGGCAGAATTAGTGACGACAAAGTCTATGTATGTGTCAAATGTATTTCCAACATAGAGGTCATATAGCGTACGAATCCCTTTGTTAAACCATGCGTTAAAAGCTTTGTCCGTAACTGATGGAGGAAACGTGGTTTTTGACTATCGGTGCAACATGTGAGAGGCCGCTGATATTGAATGTCCTCCTGAACTGGTTCCAGATTTTAACTGAATGGGTGGTGATAGGGTTAGAAGTGAAAGTTGAAATAGGTTGTTTGAATGGTAAATTGGAGCACAACAGAGCTTCCAAAGATGTGAATTTAATCAACGATCTCTCCAAGTCTACCCATTTGGGATCTGTAATGTCACTCTTCATCCAGTACAATAAAGCTCTAATATTGGCCACCCAGTAATAATGTATGAAATTTGGTAGCGCCATGCCTCCCACCATAAGAGGTCGCTGCAAAATATTTTCCTTTATTCTGGGGCGTTTCTTGTTCCATATAAAGGATGATATCTGGCTGTTCAGAATGAAGAAGGATTTTGTTAAAAATATAGGGAGACTTTGAAATAAATAGAGAAACTTAGGGAGTGTGTTCATCTTGATTATGTTAATTCTACCTCCAAGAGAGAGAGGTAGAGGATCCCAACGTTCAAGGTCCCGCTTCAGGTTGCATAAAAGGGGTTGATAATTAGCTTTATAGAGATCTTTGTGGTCGTGTGTCACCCATATGCCCAGATAGCTGAACTTCTTAGAGCTGATTTTAAAGGGAGTTGTAGTGAGATATTCCCCATCTACAGAGGAGACGGGCATAAGTTCACTTTTTTGAAGAATGACTTTGTTTCCAGATATCTTCCCGAACCTGGCCAATAGATTCAATAGGTTAGGTAGGCTAGAGCGGGGCTTCGATATAAATAATAACATATCGTCTGCATAAAGCGATACTTTACGTTCCCATCCCGCCCGACAAATTCCCCTGATGGTGGGATGTCTCATGGCGAACTGCAAGTAAAAGTGGGAGAGAGGGCACCCCTGTCTTGTGCCTCATCTGAGGTCGAAGTAGGTGGATAGGTTATTATTGGTGCGAACGGCTGCTACTGGAAGAGTATATACGATTTTTATCCAAGATATAAATTTGGGGCCAAATTTGAATACTTCAAGGGTTTTAAAGAGGTACACCTCACTGTCCTCAGGATTAGATGAATTGGAACTATATAAAATGTTGAACAGACGGCTGATGTTAAAGAAAGAGTATCGGCTTTTTATAAATCCTGTCTGGTCGGGTGAAATTACGGAAGATACGGCCGACTCGAGACGATGTGCCAGCAGTTTAGCAAGGATCTTAGCGTCCGTATTCAGAAGTGAAATAGGACGATACGAGCCGTAATTAAGAGGGTTTTTGTCTTTTTTAAGTAGCAAAGAAATTACTGCCTGACGCATGGTTGGAGGCAGAGCTCCTAGGGAAAGTGATTCTTCAAATACCAATAATAACCAATAATAACAAAGGTGAGAGCTGGTCTGCAATTTTTTTTAAAAATTCGGTAGGAAAACTGTCAGGCCCTGGAGATTTTCCGCTTTGCATGGCTTTAATCGCTGCAGTTATTTCTACAACCATAATAATATAATAATATAATAATAATATAATATAATAATATCACTCTCCAATTTGTTCGCAAGCTCTGCATTTAAAGACGGGATGTTCAGGGGTTTAAAGAAGTTGTCCATGGCACAAGGATCACCAGGAGGGTTTGAGGCATACAGCGATTGATAAAAATTTTTAAAACAGGATTTTATTCTCTCATTATCTGTGCACTTTAGGCCATGTTCGTCATCAACTGCGGATATAGTTTGGTTAGCAGTTCTTTGGTGCAGCTGATGTTCAAGAGCCCGCCCAGCCTTTTCCCCATGTTCATTATGGCTGTGCCTCAATTTAGAGATAAGATATTCAGCCTGTTGCGTGGACAGGGGGTTAAATTCAGTCTGTTGTTCTAGCCATTTTTTAAGTGCATCTGCATTAGGGGAATGGCTGCATAAAATGTCAGTCTCCAATATATCATCTGTTAATATTCTAAGACGTTCGGTCCTCTCCCTTTGTTTATTTGCACAATATGAAATAATTTGGCCCCTCAAGTAAGCCACACAGTGGATGGTGACATCCCCTGTGTTTGATTAATATTGAGAAACAGATCAATTTCAGATGATATATGTTTGACAAATTCTTCTTCTGAGAGAAGTAGAGTATTGAGTCTCCATGGACGGTAAATAGATTGCGTGATAGGGATATGGATTTTCATACACAGAGGGCCGTGATCAGAGACAACTATTGCTCCATATTCACATTCACTAATTAGATGCAGGATCCTTTTATCGAGGAAAAAAAAGATTTATACGCGAGTATGTTTTATGAACCTGGGAGAAGAAGGAATACATCCTAGAAGTGGGATTGTAAAAGCACCACACATCAGCTACGCCATATGTTGTGAGGAAGCGTTGACAGGGGTGGCCTCTTTGAAGTACTCCGATCTAAAACAGGTGAAAGTGTACAGTTTATGTCGAATAAGAATCAGATGATGTGTTGTCATGTCAGGTAACTGAGAGAAGAGATTATTGAAAAAAGTAGGTTCATCCCATTTAGGGGCATAGATACATGCTAATATGACCGGGAGTGAATACAGTTTACCGATTACAATGACATATTGCCCGGCTGAGTAAGTCTGCACATTTGACACCATGAATGGGATGTTTTTACTAATCATGATGGCCACCCCTTTGAATGAAAATTGGATTGATATATTTGACCTGAACAACCCCTGTTAAGGCGGGAGCTATCTGTTTGGTGTATATGGGTTTCCTGTAGCAATGCAATGTCTGTCTTAAGTTGTTTTAGATTCAAGAAGATTTTTTTGAATTTCAGAGGGTGATTCAGATTCCAGCTGACAAAGTTGACCGGGCAACCATCACATCCCCCTAATCCATTCCCACCTGCCATAAAGTGTATTCAATGGTGGATGTATCGTACATAGAACCCAGACAAGTAGGGAAATACAAAAACACAGTAACAACAATATGTTTAAGCATGGCATAATACCTCCAATAAGGAAACCAGCATCCCATCCAGCACCGCCTCCCCTCACCCCCTCCCCAATCCCACTCACCTACACGAACATGGTGAGAACAGTACCCCTCGAAAAGAGATCCACACATTTAGTGCTTTTAGAGGGGAGCTACAAGGCTAACAGCACGGGCCCCCGCTAGGCCCCTAAAGAAAAGTAATAGTAATAATAATAGTAATTCAAACGATAGAGAAAAACAAACAAAAAAAAAACAAAAAACACTGTTCTTAAACACTGTGCACAACAAAGCAGTGTTGCGGTGATTAGCTTACATCATATTGTTAAGAGAACACTTTAGAACTTAGATATTTGTGACAGGTGAACTACCATATAACTCACCAAGCTTTAGGATAACATAAGCACACACAGGTGGAGTGATTTTTCAGTCTTACTGTCTCTCTCCATCCGAAGATGTGACAATGTTCTTCTTCACGTAGTCCATGGCTTTGGCTGGAAACAAGATCCCGTACCGGACTCCCTGACGATCGCAGAGAAGTTTCCTCACTTCCGTGAAGGCTGCTCAGGCTTTGGCGACACTTGCAGTGTAATCGGGAAAGATGGCAATTGGATCCCCGTTGAAATGAAGTGGCCCCTGGGTGCGTGCTCGGCGTAGTACCTCGAGACAGTCTTTATAGTAATGTAGCTTAGCAAAGATGACACGGGGCCTTCCTCCCGGTTACTTGGACCCCAGGCCACGATGAGAGTGGTCGACCAGCGGTTCTTTATCCATCCATAACACTTTGGCTAACAGTTTAGCAACCGAGTTGTGGAGCTGGAGTCGGGTGTTTCGGGGACGCCAATTATTCTTATGCTGCACCTTCCCATCCTCCCCTCCATATCCTCACACTTCTCTTTCAGTCCGACCATTTCTGCCCTTAACTCGTTCACTGTATTTTTCAAAGTAGCCACCTCGTTCGACCACACCGACAGGCCCTCTTCCACCTCTTTGATATTTCCCCTCACCTGGTCAATCTCCGCACCGAGCGCAGCCGTATTGTTCATTATTTCGGATTTTACTGCTTGCATCTCACCTTTGATGAAGTCGAAATCGTCAGTGAGAGTCACCTCTGAGATGTCCGCTTTGAGTACGAGAAGAATTTCCATCTTCAGGTCTGTGCATCCATCTCGATGGAATCTGGAGGAGGTGTGCCCTCTTTACCTGGACTGTGGCGGTACTTCGGTCCGAGGAGGCGTTGGGCCTTGTAGTGGGTTTTCCAGTATACTTGAATTTCCGTAGTTTGGTAGCCATTCTTGTACATCAGCTTGTCCGTATGGCATTCAGTGGGTTTTTGGAGGTAATTCACCGTCGAGTGAAATAAGGTGCACAGTGTAGAAATAACTTAAAAGTAGAGGCGGGAGCTCGCTCAGCACACGTCTACTCCGTTGCAGCCCCAGGCCACGCCCCCGTTATTCTGAAATGTAACCAATATTCTTTTTGGACAGCAAAAGGTACACATCCCATGCAGGTAAAACTTGTGCTGTCTCTTTCTGATTGTTGATGCAGGAGTTTGACACAAAGTGGCACCAAAAGTGGCAAAGTTCCCTGCAGATCCCTGTTATGTTAACTAATGTTAAGGTTTGGGAGACTTCTTTTTGGAAAGAAGAAAAGGTCTGCTCTTGGGTAAATTAGTTGAGGTTGCTAGTTGTGGACAAATTGGTTGTTGTTTGAAATCTATGCCACCTGTACAGTGTGGGGATTTAAATGATTGGTGATCTTTTTAATTCCCTTGCCAGACAAATAGGAAGCCACAACCTTTTTTTTCAGAAGCCTTTAGAGAGTATTTTTAGAGCTTTGCATACACACTTCATTAACAAATACAAGAGCAGACTCTAGATTTCAGAGGTTTGAATAAGTCAGGCTTCACTTGTGACACCCAAAGGATTACGACGATCATTGATACCTGACAAAAAATTAAAACATACTTCATAAACTTGCATTAGGCTTCATCTTCATCTGTAAAGAAAAACATTGATTACCTTAATAAAAATAAAAACTTCAGCTGTAATGCAAAACTATTGTTCTGTTCACCATAACATCATCATCTTGGTAGTCTACTTAAAAAATTGACAACTTTTTTGCTTTTTAAGATCTATAATTTTACTGGCATACTTTCACATGCCAGCTTGGTAACATAAACCTTTCTCTTCAACAACTGCCTCAGGGCCTAAATTCAAGTAATGTCCACTTTCATGTTTTGCCACACAAAAGAAGTTAAAAAGGTTTAGCATTCAAATACGGAAATGATGCTGCATGAGGCCTGCTAAGATAGCGAGTACATGGAAGATTAATTGGTGCCAGGGTAAAAATTTAAATTATCTCAAGGACAATGTCAGCTCAAACTGTGATCTGCTCGCTGTGAATGTAGATGTGTGGGGATATGTGGCCAAAAAGGAGTACCCTTCGACAAAGCACGAGTAAACAAAGACTTTTAGTAAATTGTAAAATTTAAATTATAATTTTACATCTTAGTTTTTAAAACAAAGGCTGATATGATGGCAGTCATTTCCTTTATTACTTGTTCAGGCTGATCTAAGACAAATTACTCATAATACTTTTATACACATTCATTTGTATATCCACAGTAGTTTGTGGTACATCACTCTGCATAGTCTAAATTATTGCATCAGTTTGGCCGCATTCCATTTTATACAGTGGTCATTACTTTCAGTGAACCAGTGTGGAAACGCAAGATCTTCTTCTTAAGGGCATGCGAGGCCTTAATCTTGACAAAAGCCTTGGTCTGCAGTGGTGCTCCAGGTGGAGCAGGAGGTGATGGGATGTAAAGTTGAGGTGGTAATTGTTGGGGCCAAACAAGAACACCACTTTCATCTGAGTCACTGGACAAAGAGCTGGAATCACGAGTGTCAGCCTCACTCATGCTGGACTCAGACTCACATTGACCTGGATGGGGGTAGTTCTCACTGCTTTGACACAGTTGCATTTGATCCATCTCCAACTGAAACTCCATGTGCTGATGATGGTTGTGACTGTGGTGTGGGTAAGCATATGATGCAAGTATAGGGCGAGATTTGCGTGTGCGCCTTAGACAATGGTCCCTTTGGTTTGAAGCTAAAGAATTTTGCATGAGTGTTTGTGTGGGTGGCTGATCAGCCTCATCTTGGCTTAGCTCCAGGGTGGACTGCCAGTGCCTGTAGCTACTGCTTCCTAGTTGCTGTTTCTTGCTTCTGGATTGACTACTGCGGCTTCCCCTTCCACCGCTTCCACTTACTCCAACGTCCCTCTCTACTGTATTGTACTTGCAATCTGGAACCTTTTGCAGACTGTTCTCTAACTGAGACCTGCATGCTTTTTTCCCTGGCTTCCTGCTGGCACCATTTCTATCTTCATTTGATCGACACTTCTTTGGGCCTCCTCGGGATCTGGGAGGCTGGATCTGAGTTGCTATGAGCAGCTGCTCCTGATGATGGCCTCTTTCTGGTGAGTATGTGCTTCGATCGGGTTTGGGCACCCCAGAGCCCTTGTGGGGGCTTGAATGGTGATGTGCATAGGCTCGAGTGGAGGCTCGGCAGGGCTGGGCGGGAATATAATCTGCACTAACCAGCATTTCATCATGAGAAGATGTTTGATGAGGCTTGGACAGAACTGGAGGAGAAGGGAAGTTGCGGAAATGTTGGGGTGAATTGGGTTCACTAGTGCTGGAGTCTGTGTTGGCTTGCAGTACTCTGCAAGACGAATAGTCAAGTGATGTTAAGTGGGAAGTGTTAACCATGGAGGCCTGTCTGTTCTTATGATAAAGCCCTGGTTGATGTTGGACACTTTGCTGGAGATTGTGATAATGGGGTGGAGAATTTTCGGTAAGACGTGTCCTCAGGTAATGCTCCTTATCCAGGTTATGGCCAGCCTGTGAAGCAGTTCCTTCTGAACACTGGGAGGGAGCAGGAGCAGAGATTTCTGCAACAGACACCTGCTTTGGTAAATGTTGTTCATCCTTTTGGCATAAACTACTCTGTCTCACCACACTGACAGCTTGAGTATCATGTGCCAGACTGGTGCGGGGCTTTGAGAATCGCATAGGTAGAGTTCGCCGTTGTATCAGTCCAGATATATATGTCTCTACGTTTTCGGCTAGTTCACAGTCTTGCTGACTGGGGTTAACATCCCTCATCTTCCCCAAGGCAACCATGGTTTGTTGAGTTGGGTCTGACAGCCATGTTTCTTCTGTTTCTGTCTCTGTCTCCTGTGTCCTCTCAGAGGCCAAGAGGGAATGAGGGATCACAGGGTGGTAATTTAATTCCGAAGTTTCAATATGCCTTCCTACGAGGACCTCTCCTGACAAACAGAGCAATCAAAATGAAAATGATTAGAATCCTTCTTGCTGTTACCATGTCAGTAAAATGCTTCTCATTTTGATGCACCAACATATCTGAGCCTACGAACCCTGACTATGCATCGTTTTTGGAAGACGGGTCCTGTTACATCTTGCGTAAAGCTAATACTGCATTCCACAAGAAGAACATCATAAGAAAAGTGAAACATGGTGGTGGTAGTGTGATGGTTTGGGGCTGCTTTGCTTCCACAGGACCTGGACAACTTGTCATAATTCATGGCTCCATCAATTATGACAAGTTGTCCAGATCCTGTGGAAGTAAAGCAGCCCCAAACCATCACACTACCACCACCATGTTTCACTGTTGGTATGATGTTCTTGTGGAATGTAGTATTGGCTTTACACCAGATTTAACGGGACCTATGTCTTCCAAAAAGTTCCACCCTTGACTCATCAGTCCACAGGGTGTTATTCCAAACGTCTTGGGGCTCATCTAGGTTGTTTTTTTTGTGCAAATGCCAGATGAATCTTTACATTCTTTTTGGTCAGGAGTGGTTTGCACCTTGCGACTCTCCCATGGATGCCTTTTTTGCCCTGTGTCTTCCATATTGTGGAATCATGTTGACGGAATTATATATACTAAGGCAAGTGAGGTCTGCAGTTCTTTTTATGTTCACCTGGGTTCTTTTGTAACCTCTGTGGATGAAATCTTTTTGAAACATGGCATCATGTATTGCTTTTTGTGAGCCTTTAGCTACTACACAATGCTTAAGTCATCCTTAACTCAATTACCTTTGTTATTTGTAACTGTCTGGTAGACCCCTCATTGTCTTAACTTTTGTTGTCTACCAGACCCCTTGATTCCATCACTATGTGTCATCGATTAGCAACTACATGCAAACTGCTTACTATTCTTTTTTGTATTTACATACAGTCCCCTCCCAACTGTCTGACCAACTGTATAAAATGTTTTACTCTGTGAATGTTCTGGATCGGCTTACCTTCAAAGACTCATGCGCTGTGTTGGTAAGCCCACCGTATACCGGAATACTAATAAACACCCCACTACAGCAAACTTCGCATGAGGACTTTGGGTAAATTACTTCAACGGATACAAGCAAGTTTAAGTCGCAGAGAGAGCAAAGACAGTTGACAGCTCCTTTCACAATACAGACTGCGACAGTAAAAGCTTAAGGTGCATTATTATGACAAAGAAGTATGTCTCAGTTGTATGCATACTGCATAAAACAGTACATAAGAGGGGTGATTGATAAACTATTGTGACATGTTGGTCTCTCAGAGTACTAAACATTTTGATTAACAAGTCTTGTTTTCTTGGTCAGGCTCAAAACTTGAGTTCAATGTGGACTCATTGTGTGCATTAATGCATGTACAATACCTGAGTCAAGTAGGGTAGGGTAGGTCATTCAAGCAAAATGAACCGAGTTGGCTGTCCATCATTTCACTGTGGCATAAGATGGAGCATCATTTCCTAATGTGTAAACCATGTCTTCATGGATATGTCTTCATGAATTTCCTTTGGAGACATGCCCTTTTGGGACAGGTACTGTATCACAGCACAGTCACCAACATGGTTCATTTTGCTTGAATGACCTACCCTACTTGACTCAGGTATTGTACATGCATTAATGCACACAATGAGTCCAAATTGAACTCAAACTACTGTGACATGTTGCTCTCTCAGTGTACTAAACATTTTGATTAACAAGTCTTGTGTTCTTTGTCAGGCTCAAAACTTATCAGTCACCCCTCGTACTGTGTGAGGTCAAGAGAAAATATGTGGTTTGCAGCTCGTGTTAAGGTTATTACAATAATTGATATATATTAAATTCATGAAAAGTTAGTGTTCCCTCTGTCTTGTGGACAAATATACACAAGCATAATTATGCACAGATATGCTGCAAAGGTCTGAGTCACTTTGCTTGACAAAGTATGTTAGGTTGAATTTGCACACTCCATCTTTAAAACAAATCTATCCTAAAACAAAAGGTCAGGGGCCCAGACTTGGTAAATGGTCCACACTTTTTAACACTTTTAACCTGAGCTACTTTCTACAAATCACTTTACAATGTGTCTCTCATTCACCCCATTCACAGCGATGGTGGCAGTGCTGCCAAGCAAGGTTCTCAACTACCACATGGGATCATCTTGGGGTTCAGTAGCTTGCCAACCTTATGAGAGGATAACCCGCTCTATCACCTGAGTCATGTCCTGTGTGGTAACCTCAAGCTGTCAGACTACATGATGAGAGTAAGTTCGCTGTACTTTTGTGATGGGGGCAGAAGTGCAGAACTTACTTTGGCACAGAAATGTTAAAGTTTGCATTGAGTCTGTTCCTTGCTGGTTTTCCACCTTCACACATCACATCACAGCTTCTATAGCCCTGCAGCTGGAGGAGGCATAGCTCAATAGGATGAGCATCCGTCTACAAAGCCACGGGCCCTGGTTCAAATACCGTCAGTGTCCCGGACTGGCAAGACGTTGAGGTGGTAAAGTGAGAGCGACCGCTTGTCCCAGTCACCACCACTGTGGGCCCTTGAGCAAGGCCCTTAACCCCTGACTGCTCCCCGGGCGCTGCACCGCGGCAGCCCTCTGCTCTTAGTATGTATAGTCAAGGTTAACTTTGAATAGGATGAGTCAAATGCAGAGAAGGAATTTCCCCAAGGGGATCAATAAAGGTTAGATTAAACAAGATTAGACTAGATCAAAAGATATAAAGCTACAAACTGTAGCCTGTTTTTTTTTTTTTGTTTGTTTGTTTTTTTACATATTAAACAAATAATCTATGTCGCAAAGCTGTTGGTAGATATTTTTTGTGTATTTGGACAAAGTCTTTATGCTAAGCTAAGCTAACCAGCTCCAGGATTAGGGTTGCCACCCGTTCCGTAAAATATGGAATCGTCCTTTATTTGACAATTAATTGTTGCGTCCCGTATTGATTCAATACGGGACGCAAATTGTTCCGTATTTTCATAAACGTCCCAGACACGTGTGTCACACACTTATCAAAACTGTATAATGAACAGAATAAAACACAGGAAATATTAAGGGCAGCCTATTCCATCTTAGTAGGACCCATGCAGGGAGGACCCGGGTCCACCTCAGACTTCGTCTCTGTCTGCCGCCTGCCCGGTCCGGTCACGGCGGGTTGCCATGGTTACAGACGCTGCTGCGCTCTGACTGAACCTGCGGCTTTAAAATGTCTCCACCCGAAAACCACGACCAGAGAAACAGGAACGTTTGCAAATGTACAGACGTGAGTGGGAAGAGTGGAACCCCTGTTTAACAGCGTTAGTGGCGATGGGTACAGGACAAACAAGCCGATATGGTGACATCATGATGTGATCAGCTACAGTAGATGGTTTACCATAGGAGGCTTATCACCATGCTGATGGGGCCACAGACTCTACAGTATGTTAATGACTCATTAAAATCCTAAATTGTTTATTTTCAATACTTTTAAGTTTTTAATTAACATTCATTTAACAGCCTATATGTAATCAATAAGTGTCCTTTGCCGATCAAAAGAAAAACTCAGAACTCTGATAACATACTAAATCAAATTATCAATACATCCATACACACATAAATAAGCTAATATATTAATTGTGTTAAGACAAGATTTAGATTTAAAAAATGTTTGTAGAGAATTTCTCTACAAAATTCTGAATTGTTCATGTTTTTTCAGAATACAGTATTGCACTCTGGTTTGTCATTACATTTAGTTATTAGTGTGGATTCACTGTTTAAAATGATGCCACTTCTTTTCAGACAGAACCTGTGATCATAAAACAACATTCATAATGTTCAGTTTCATTCAGAATCCTCCCTCCAGGTTATTGCAGCTGATCAGACGCAGGTGAACCACACAGTTAAACACAACCTCAGCTACAACAGACAGACTGTGACACAAACTCAACCAAAAGATTCTACCGGATTTCAAAATTGTGAAGAAAATGATTTTAGGGAGGACAAAGGCTCTGGTCTATTTTTCCTTAATATTTGTGTTTAGTATTGCACACTGCAGTGACTGCACAGTTTATCATCAACAGTTCCATGTTAATAAAGTGCTTAAAGCTGTAAGTATGACTAAATACTTTTTTCAAAAATTAAATATGCCACTCCTTGGGTGGTCGTGACCCCGAGGACCGGTGGCGGGCGTCCTTTATTTTAATTTCTGAAAGGTGGCAACCCTATCCAGGATTGACTTCTTCTTTACCACACAGATGTAAGAGTGGTGTCATTCTATTAATCAATTTTTACCTCCGCCAAGCTCGAAGCGGCGGAGGTTATGTTTTTACCGGCCTTTGTCTGTTTGTTTGTTTGTTTGTTTGTTAGCAAGATAACTTGAAAAGTTCTGAACGGATTTTGATGAAATTTTCAGGAAATGTTGATAATGTGACAAGGAACAGGTGATTAAATTTTGGTGCCCCCCCGAC
>OMNN01040575.1:7569-26161 GCA_900302755.1 Chromis chromis | reverse complement strand
CTTAAACAGCATGTAGCCGCGGTAAATGTTATATGGATGGAGAACGCAAAGTTAGGAAAGTTAGAAAATGCAAAAAGAGAAGTTGTCACACACACACACACACACACACACACACACACACACACACACACATACACACACACACTATTGAATGGGACCCCAGCTCATTGTGCTGTCATGCAGGTTTACATAACACCTGAACAACTGTAGTAACAGCTACTGCTTCAGCTATAATCTCATTCCTATAATTAAACTACTATCTTCTGATATTTCTAGCATCAGTTCTTGTGAACATTTGTATCTAACAAAACTCTGTGAAACCCTACCATACAATGAAACTACACTTGGCTCAGTTGAGACCTGTTCAGCTTAGCTTCTGGGATGTTAAAGGGGGCTAGTGCATGTGGGGTCTGTGCAGGGATGGCCTGTAGTTAAAACCTTCACCTCTAAATTGGGCCACTGATAGCAGACTGTTGGGGTTTTGCCTGCAGCTGCTCCACTCCCCCCTTTCCCAACAGCCCTCTGCTGGGTTTTCATAAAGCCTTGCAGCAGAAAAATCAACTGCTGGCCCTTCTTCCCTGAGCTACCTGAGCTGACTACACCTGCACATTCAGCACGTGATCACACAGCAGGCGTGATCACACAGATCTGAAATGAATTCATAAATTGCTCACTCAAAGCCTGACCAGTTAAATAACTGGATATTAAGACAGAACTTTTTTATTCCGGAGAAATTACAACTGGCAGTTCCTGGAGAAATTGCATGTGTGATTGCTGGAGGCTGTTGCAGTTGCTAGAGATTATACACTTTAGCGCATGTACTTGAGGAACCTGTAGTTCAGCTGGTAGAACACAACCCGCTTTACCAACCAAGCCACAGTCAACCAGACGGAATAACTAGACTTGAAGAAAATTGGAGCCATTTATTCCTCTAAAGCTTTTAAAGCTCAGTATTTGACCACAAACATAAAAGTATGACAGCAAACAGAAATGTTTCTCAGGGAAGAAACTACCATATCTACATCTGCAACTTTATATCATTATCAATATTTCATCATGGTGAATAATATTAATATTAAACATAAAAGCCCCTTTAAGAGGTGCACTTCTTTCCAGTAATCTGGTGGCAATGTGTCAGCTTCATGTCTGAATGAGTATCCTGCTCACTTTTTCATAAAAGGCAGTCTTACTAGTTTGGTAACATTTTCACCACTTTCAACGTGGCACAAGCCTGAACTGCATGTCGTCACATTAACAGATAGACACGCACAAACGACGGACTGTAGGACGTATGAAGTGAACCTTTCAACAACAATAAGAGTCATCAAGACATCACAGAGAGCAAAAACACCTTTCTTGTACACTTTGCTCTACAGTTTAAGTTTAAATTACTAAATGAAATGTCCATTTAAAAAACAAAACTTTACTAAAATGAAATCAGAGGATAACAGCTCAGATTAATGAGACTCATCAATAATGAATGTAATCCAGGTTCTGACAAAACGTTAACAGGAGGTGAAGTTTAGTTTGTTGCTTCCAGTTGTTTGTTGGAGTCTTTCCTCTGAGTTTATTAAACACCGGCAGCACCAGAATTCATATGAGCGTCTTTCTTCATTACTTATAATTATCAATTAGACCCAATATAGGGACAAGATTGATCAGGATGTAACGCTAAATGACACTGTGTACATTTTCTTCACACACATGAGTTGAAGTTTACAAACTGCAGTTAACCTCATTGTTTCAATCGTAGCATCTGGACTTGCATCCAAGATGAAAGGTGAAACGTCTTCGAGAAACTCAAGTCCAGATGCTACGATTGAAACAACGAGGATAACCATGACCTGGATGACTGAGAACCTTCACAGACAAACTACAGTTAAATCATTTGTTAAATAGCGGACGTCCTCAGATTGAGGATATTTTTATTTTACTGTTGGTAAAGTAGTAGTTGGATTATCGCCACGCATGGACATAATTTTCAGTGTTTAGGAAATCATTAACAAACTAGGCTGTTAGTTATGAGCTGCTATTAGTTTAATAATAATAATGATAATAATAATCTAACCTTTATTGATCCCCTTGGGGAAATTCCTTCTCTGCATTTGACCCATCCTATTCAAAGTTAACCTTAACTATACATACTAGGAGCAGTGGGCTGCCGCGGTGCAGCGCCCAGGGAGCAGTCAGGGGTTAAGGGCCTTGCTCAAGGACCCACAGTGGTGGTGAACTGGGACAAGCGGTCACTCTCACTTTCTCGCCTCAACCTCTTGCCAGTCTGAGGACTCGAACCGGCGACCCACCGGTTACAAGTTCACTTTACAAACCACTAGGCCACCACTGCCCCTGTTTTAGAATTAGTCTTTGAATTGTTAGTGTATTATTACATATTATAATATATGAATGTACTTTCCAAAACCGCATATGTGACAAATGTCCCTCACTGTGGCTGGTATGTCTGAATAAAGCCGTCAGGAATATTAATATATAAGTGAAATCTGAATGACGGGATGTCGTGGCTTGAGCAGAAATGCTACGTCTGAAAAGGGCTTAAATAAAACTCTCCTGCACCCCTAGTTAGGTCACTAAAGTAAGTTGATCATCCAAATACTATTACCACTCAGTCAATGAATCATTACACAAGACCCCTCTCACCTCCTCCACCCGCTCACACCGCTGTCACTATAAGGAATCACTTGCCAATAACTAACCCTTATCAACTAATCTTTAAACAGTAGTAGCTAGTATTCATAGCTTATTTATATTGTGATGTTTTTACTGTTTTACTTTTTCTATGTTTGAGTTGTGTCAGAGAGGAACTTCTTAGTGACAGAAAATAAAGTTTCTTTAATCATGAATCAATATTCTGCCCTTCTGATTTTATTCAGCAGGTGAAGATCATTTTCAGACGGCAACTTGAGCCCTCCCTTCGACTCCTGGGCGGCCAGACTTTTGCTGCATGTCATTCCTCTGCTCTTTTTCCTCCCCTTTTCCCTTTCTGTCTCTACTGTGCTATGTAAAATGAAGCCAAAGAGCCAGACAAACAAAAAGCACACATTTTAATTGTCGTAGCTTCCTTGGATGCAGATGAGAAAGTGCAACATCTCTAGTTTGAATTTGTCCAGACCTGCTCATTTCATTTCAATCCCCACCTTTTCTCTCGCTCCATGTTCTGCCAACTCTCTCCCAGGGGAATAGTATTTCAAGCAAACATTAGAAAATATTGTAAAAAACAGTCAATTATACTGTTCACAACAAATGTTTGCCTTGAAAAACACACTGAAATCCCTGAATACTAAGGCTTTGGAAAGTAGTAATGCAAAACATAGTTTGTTACTTGGCTAAAACATGTTAACCAGTGTGGTCACGTCGTCCACAAATCCAACCAATCAATCATCCAGTAACCGTCCACTAACACAGACATTTTGTTCAGATACATGGATGAAAACAGATGACAAGGACAGCAAGAGAAGGACAAAAAAAAACAAGGACAAGGAGTTCAAGTAAAGAAGAAGGTGTGATCGGCAACAGCAGGTCAAGGCAAGTCCACAGATTCAGGTTAGTGCAGCGACACAAGCAACACCGAGGCAGTTAGGGTGCGACCACACTCACACACTGATACAGGCTGTTGTTGCTGACGTGGAGACAAGACATCAAAGCTCTGATTATTATTATTATGGTGCAAATAATGAAGAAATTAAGAAAAAAAAAACTGCATACCAAATGTGAATGGGCAGATAGAGTCTCCCCTGAGCACAGAGCAGGTACGTGGGTGTTTTGGCTGCAGAACTCTGACTTATCAATAATTGATGTCTGACAGCCTTCAGGTCTTTCACTAACCACGGGTTCTTTACGTTTCTCATAAAATAAAAAATGTCTGCAGTGTTGATACCTTGTGTCAGTATGTATGTAACTAAGGAACTTGATGTTTTTTTCCCTTTAAATGAGATGTACTGTGCAGAAGAATGTCATCCAGTGAAGTGTAATTAAACAATTTCAGTTAGAATCTCAATTTAATCACTGAAATCACGTCTCCCCTGTTGTCATGTAACAAGCCAACATTATGTTTATTGCAGAACTGTATGAAAACAATGACTCAAAACCACCTCATGGGACTTTTAATATGGCAATAATGTTTGTTCATTTGTTCTGTCTTACTTTCTTTGTTTACATTTCCAGCTGCTATTTTCTTTTACTGACAGTTGAAGGACTTCCAAGATCTCCATCGTTCGATCCAATAGGCTAAAAGAACCTGCAGTGCGTGCACCCACCAATCCATGCACCAACATTCCTACATAAAGGCATTCTGGTGTGTTTGTTACTGTAACATGGGTCCTTGTTTAACCCTCTGAGCCCCAAGCAGTTTATGAACATGTTTTACCCACTGTGGGCTCATTTTTTACTGCACCTCTATGGAAAAGGCACAGCCATGACTAGAAGTAAAGAGAATTCAATGTTCAATTCAATTTTGTGCAGTATGACACAGTTGTGTTGCCATAAATCATGAAGACAGAAAAAAAGCTAAATTTCTTTAATTATTAATTTCACAAAAATTAAAAAGGCCTGGAATCAACATATGCAACATTTTCCCAAGCACCCTCAGGTATTACCAATGCTGGAACAAAATGGGTACTCTACATAATGTGAATATTTTATGACTTAAATTTTTAATTTGTTTCCAAACTTGTCTCCTATCTGCTCTGTGTAAACACAGCCTGCAGTTCAGCCAAAAAGTCCCTGAATTTTAATCAACCAATCGCTAATGGCTTCTTGGTTGCTTTTTTTCCAGAGTCTGGTTACTGCAAACTGTTTTTTTGTGGATAATTTCAATGAGACATTTAGAATAACATGATTTTAATGAAATATCAAGATTTTAAGCTTAGATTTGGTTACATTTTCCGACCAAATGGCACATTGCAGACGAGCACTGTCGGAAAGTTGAAAATCTGATGATTCTCTGTTTTTACAGTTCCTGGCTCTTTGGCGAATTGTTAAAGACAACATGCCTTTTAAGCACACTGCCGGTTGTTGGGGTTCGGAGGGTTAAAGCCTCAATAGTGCCCATCACACGTAAAGCAAGAGTGAATCAGATGCAAGCAACACAACAGACAGTGGAGAGAAGAGAAGCGCAGTGTGATAGAAAGGGCAAAGACAAGCAGCTACACTGCAAAGCAGCCTTAAACAGACACAGCATGCATACTGTCACCACTACACTATTAACTCCTTGTAACCCACAGTGTTACAGCCATCTAACCCTTGCATTTGTCCACACAGAGCACTTCTGAATTAAGTGTTCATGAATCCAGGATGCGTTCTACGTGTATCCTGGTCAGACTCACCAGTGGGGATAAAGGCTGGTTGCTGGAGCTGCATGTTAGCCAGGGCTTGCTGGTAGTGGAACATGCTGGGGTTGAAGACGGTGGCAGCAGCTCCGTTGCTCTTCTCTAAGATCTGCCTCTTTGGTAGCGTCTGCATGGCCCCCGGAGGCAAACCCTGAACAGTCAGAGAACCAGAGGGAGGAAAACACAGTTTATCTTTCAACACTGGCTCCTGCAGGCAGTGATAAATATACAGCAAACACTTTCTCTGGAACAAAAACCATTATGCTGTGTCATCTCAAGGTAAATATAACGCAATCTCTGCAAGGGCTCTTTATACTCATGTTTACATGGAAGCTTTTCACGGCCACAAGAGGGCGCTGCAGTATCTAAGATTAGCTGAAGTGATGTAGGACAGCCCAGAGGTCAGGCCAAGAGCAAAATGGGATTGCTATGATTTCATTCTCTAATGGGGCCGGTGCTGAAACATCAAACTGCAGCAGAAGACAACTAAGATGACTTACTCATATCAGTAAAACATAGAGAGAAGCTTTAACATACAGTACAGCACCGTACCAGGCTGATCCAGGAACACATTTTCAATTACACAACCTGATTTATCTCAGATTAACTAGGTTATATTGTGAACTATCATTGACAATACAGAATAGTAGCAACAGCAGCAATTCAGCATTTCAGCAGCCGACAGCATTAGAAGCCTAATGTAACAGAAGCCTTGACCTTGGATGAGTCATGTTTCTTTTTCCTTTCATTTTACTATTTGGTATCTTCTCTCCAACACTTGGATTCCTGTTTTTCTGCATCAGCACTGCAGATTGACCTGATTAATGCTAACTTTAGCCCTTGTAGCTTTGCTTCACTGAAAGTACAGGCTCAGATACAAGCACAGTGGCAGACATTCATGAAAAACATAATCCCCAGACTATCAAACTTCAATATGGCTGAGGGTCACTGTGGTACCCTGATCCTTCATTGCATCAGTAAACAATATGAAAGTACGGAACAAGAAAATCTACAGGTTCAGTCTTGTGTTTGGCAGATAGAGTGAAAGTTGGCTTGGCTTATAGCCGTGTTCTTCTGTTTTATCTGGTTCTGTATATCAGAAAATTATGTGAAAATGTTCACCTCCATTTTGGCAAAAAGAACGCACAGCTATCAGCGCTGAGAAGGACTCACCAAGGCTGCGGACGCTGTGTTTTGACTGGCTTGGTGCTGTGCAGCCTTAATCCTGGCCTGCAGGTGAGCCGGAGGATGGAAGTACTTGCACTTGTCTCGGCTGCAGCGGCCTTTAATGTAGTCCATGCAGACAATGACCGAGTTCTCGCTGCAGTCCACCATGCCGGCCTCCAGGGGGTGAGCGTAGCGGCAGTCGCTCTCACCCCGCGTGCAGTTACCACGCTGGAATTCTCGACAAACCTGGCAGGACAGGCGGGAGCACAGATCAACATTTACCTTCAAACATACTTTGGCCAAACATAGAAACACAACAACTGCATGCAGGCTGCATACCTCCAGCTTGTCTGTGCGCACATGTTTTTGTGCGGAGGTGCCATTGCCCATGGCTGCCAGACTGGTGGGACTCCCAGGAACCAGCAGGGGAGTGCTGGGCAGCAGCTCAGGCATCAAGCCCATGGCCGGGCCCATGTGGCTCAGATAAGGACTGAATGCCATACTGGGACTTGTTGCCAAGGAGGGCGTCATTGGGAATGTAGTCTGAGAGAAAAAGAGAGCCACAGAGACAACAGAGACAATTTATGGCAGAGCTTTCGCTGGCTTTAGGAGATTTGGTGTTAACATAACCAGCACGGTGGGTTTATACAGCAACAAGAACAATGCAGTTAACGAGAGCTTGGCTATTGTTTTTAGCGTTAAAAAACTTGAGCATGGATAATATGTAAAAGATTTTGTGCCACTTGATATACAGTGAATTTCCGACCATCACGGCTTTAAAATCTGCTTTATGTATTGTTTATCTGAATTACTGTGATGTGAAAACAAGAACAAGTAGCTCTGGCTTTCATATGTAAATAATAGGAAAATGCTCATTTTACTCGCTGGTTGCCACCACAAATATAGTCCAGTATTATTATTTTATTAAAAAACGACTGCCTCCTTCCTACTAGTTAGTTGCACCAGCAGTATTTTGATTATTAAATAACATTTCTTCGAACACGCTGCAGAAACTGAAAAGCTTTAGCTCACTATGGGCTGCAGCTGTGCTCCAGGCAGCATGAACTGCATCTGTTGAGCCAACATGGCTGCTGCGGCCTTCTGCTGGATCAGGTTGTTCCTCCCGTTAATCTCCAGCTGGGTTTTCAGGTGCGGAGGTGGGTGCAGGTATTTACAGTTCTCTCGTGTGCAGCGGCCCTGAAGAGGACAGAGGAGACGGGACGGATGAAGTCCAGAGCAGGCAGACAGCGTGACACATAACAGGGGGACGAGAATAATGTGATTGAGGAGCTAAATCAATCAGGGGTTTGTCTGGACGCAGAACTCTCAAACACCAAGAATAAAAACCTCAACTCACTGCAGCAATATGTCCATGTACAGCAGAGCACTCGTAAGTACAATCAAGTACAATTTGTAAAACTAAACATCAAGGATCAAGTGCATTTTCAGAAGAACTGGGTCTTGTACATTCTGGTGAAATAAAGTACTAATGAAGCCCCAGAAGAGCTTCTGCTGCATAATTCATGAAAAATGTGCAACCACTTTCTGAAAGTGTTCTGATCTGAGAAGAACAGATATGTAGAAAATTAACTGGCACTCATTCAAAGTTAGTCTTGTTCCTATATGGAAATGTATATAAATAAGATTAACTGTGCTAAAAAAACAAAAACATATTCACCTTTAATTTAAAAACTTTTGGCCATTTAGTTTTAATCATGTTTTACATTTCATTCTTGGCCATTAATTAATCATTTTTTGAAGCAATGTGAAGTGACAGGTGGAGCATTTTCAACCAGCTTTGGATTTTTCCACGGTGGCACAGAGATAAAGCTGGAGAGTTCAAACATGTGCTAAACTCTCAGCCTCCTGTACGACCGATTCTGTATCTCCACCTGGAAGATATCGGTTCAAAAAACAACCTACTTTCCAGAAAGAGTAAAAAAACATAGAAGCGACTGCAGCACATACACTGAAGCCGTGTTGTTTAATGAAACGCTGAGGCAGAATTAAATGGAATATTCTTTTAAATTAATAAAATACTTAAAGAGATTAACTGAGTTATAGTATTAGTGATGTCTGAATGACAGGAATGGTTATATTATGTTTGCATGGTACTGGTATTAGACAAAAAACAGGTTTGCAAAGAGAGAAAATTCACTTTAAAAAAAGAAGCCATTTCACAACATAATAAAAGAAAGTACATGGCAATAAAAGTCCTGCACTGAAAATGTTTCTTAACCCACAAAACTCCAAAAACCTGCCACAAAAAAAAAAAAAAAAAAAAGTGTGTGTGTGTGTGTGTGTGTGTGTGTGTGTGTGTGTGTGTGTGTGTGTGGCAAGACGCTGAGGTGGGGAAGTGAGAGCGATTGCTTGTCCCAGTCACCACCACTGTTGGGTCCTTGAGCAAGGCGCTTAACCCCTGACTGCTCCACGGGCGCTGCACCGTGGCAGCCCAATGCTCCTACTTTTGAATAGGATGGGTCAAATGAAGGAATTTCCCCAAGGGGATCAATAAAGGTTAGATTATTAGAATTGTAAAAACAAAAAACTCTGCACTCTGCAAATATGTATAGTATTCAACAATTTTCCAGTATTAGTAACACTCGTGGGCACTTGGAAAAATATTGTACAAGTTGATTGTAGGTTATTAAATGTTTTGTAAAATATGTAATTAAAGGAATGTAACTTTATTTTTTTATTTTTTTATTATTTACGACATTAAAACTGTGTCATACTGGACAAAAGACATTTCTGAGTTCTCTCTCCTTCTTTTCATGGCTGTTCTATATCCATAGGCAGGACTTTATACTGCAGTAAAAATGAGCCTACAGTGAGTAAAAGTGTGCCAGGAGCAGAAATCACAGAGGGTTCAGAGGGTTAAGAAAACGTATTATCAGCAAATTGTACTCAAAAGGAAGTATTAATAAAAACTACTAAATTTAGAAAATTGGTTCCTGCAAGTGACAAAGAATTATAATGACTATAATATCATATTTTTAGATTATTATTACTGATGCGTTAATGTGTAGAAAGCATATAAATAGTGTAGCTGAGGTGAGTTGATTTAAACTCTTTTACTTGCTGCTGTGTCGTTACACACAAATGACAATTTATAAGCTCGTCACATGTTTTGTATGTAAAACCTTAATATATTGTCTAACTAACAGTTGGATGTAGTAAATCTGTACCAGTACAGAAGTACATTATTTGATAAAACTGTATATATATTACATATATAATGCATACCACTTATATAATGTAGAGCTGGGAAATTAATCTCTGCCTCATAATTCATTTCCGATCTGTATTTCTTTATTCTCACCTGCAGAAGGTCAGAACAGAGATAAACACCTGAAGCTGTGAAGAAGCGTCTTGCTAAATGATGAGGAGGGGGAGGTGAGCTGATGTGAAGTTTTTATAAATAAATCACACAGGCATAAATGTTTCTGTTGGAACAATGTGTTCAAATGACTTTAGTGAATTATCAAAAATACCTGAACTACATTGATTCGTTAGACATGATAATCAAGTGGTAAAGAGCACCATTCATTACTATGCATAAACAAATGCAGCATGTCTGCTGCAGAGTCAAAGCTTCTCTATTCGAATCTGAGAGCAAATCTTCATTTAAAACAGGGAGACTGAAACAGTGAATGACCAGAACCTAATAAACTCTTACACACAACTGAGCAAAGTAGATGCTGATCAAAATTTGAATGAAACAGCAAAAATGTTTTAAAAAATCAGTAATATTTTAGATTATAAATTTAAGTAATTATTGAGTTATCTCAACAACGTAGAAAACCAACATGTCAGTTGTGCTTCTTTATCTGATCATCTGATGAGACTATAACTCAGTTGGTAAAACAATCTATCTAAGAAGGCAACTAATGACCACCAGTCTTATCCCTGGATTTTCTTTCAGTTAATCATTTTAGAAAAATAATTTTTAAAAATCCTCACAATGGAGAAGCAGAAGGAAAAAATGTTTGGCATTTTACTTGTAAAAAGACATAATTAACCTTCTGAGCCCCGAGCAGTGTCTGGCAAATTGTCTTTGTGCAGCATCAGAGAGTTAGAATTCCATAAATCACAAAAGAAGAAAAAATAAAGTAAAAAATTTTGATTATTCATTTTAGAAAAATTGGTGCCTGTAGCTGAATCACTCATTGTTCCACAGATGAGCAGAGGATTGTAATTTGTTTTGTTTTGAAAAGCTTCTTTGTAGAGTAAATGGTTAATGTTTGGTGAATTTTTAAACATGACATGTGATATAAAGTGATTTTGATTAAATATTGTGGTTCTGAGCTTAGATTTGGTTAATTTTTCCAACAGCATGTCACACATAAGAAAGTTGAAAATCTAATGGTTCTTTATGTTTTTACAGTTTCTGGCCATTATATATTTTGTATATTTCGTTACCCTCATAATGTAATTGCCTAAGTCATATTTTAAGGTTTTCAATAAAGCCATCTTCGTGTAGGGCCAAACATGCCTAAGTCAAAGAGATGACTTTGGAATGTAACAAGCATTCTGATAGGCTGAGGACATAGGACATAATGCACGGTCAATCAGCAGTGTTAGGAGAGTAGAGTTAGGAAGATATCACAATTTGGCCAAAATATGACTTTATATTTCAAACCTAGTGTTAACCGACAACCATTTCATTTTCTGTTTCGTCAATCAGCATTCTCGACCAATTAGTTTATCTCTGAACATTTAACATCCAGAACAAATGTTTCAATGACGTAATACTAACATAGGTTGTAAAAATGTCCACAGCCACAAGCCGCTGTGATCAGAATCATTCTTCATGCTCCTTTTAACTTGTCATTTTTGGCTTCTTGACAAACTCTAAATCAAATTTGAGCCATTTATCTAAAACCAATTCATTTTCCCCCAGAATGTCATTAAAGCAGTGTCCTTCCTCTGTGCCAGACGGTGAGGAAGGTGAAGATGGTGCTGCAGGAACAGCGCAGGTCAACACGCATTCAGAGGAGAAACTGCAGTCTCCATTAAACCCCTGGGCCGACAGCAGCTGTCTGCCCCTGCAGATGAGCTGTTAACCCGCTAAACTAGCTCCACTGAGCGTCAGCCGCACGCTCTGTCATCAAACCACACCCACACAAGCCAGCTCATGATCATGAGACAGAGCACTAAAGCAAAAGGACCATAAAAAAGTCTGAAGACAAAGTGACGTCATGGTGCAGAGACTCTGACGGTGATGGATGATGTCGCGCTGGGATGAGGACACATGAAAAACGGGTCTAGCAGCAGGAGAACTACACAAGAGGAGAGCAAACCGCAGTGTCTCTTATGCCGGCGCCGGTTTGTACAACTTCACACAGCAGACAAATAGAACACAAGCGAAGAAGCATGCAGCCTGCTGAAACATCGTCTGGGTGGTACACAGGCTTACACAAACACTCTCGCCTACACTGGAGAAGCGAGCAAGCTTTGCATCAGCGAGGTGTGTGTTCAGGGATGAGTCTGTAATGAAGAGTGAGTCCCAGGAGCCCAGCCGCCTGCCCCAACTCAGAGAATAAGAGAAGTAGCATTTCATGAGTCTGAAGGTGCATTTAAATGTACATTTGGACTAACTGACTATCTGGATTTGAGCTGTGGTTGCATACAGATACGAAACCTTTATAAAAGCTGTGGCGGAGAAGAAGGCCAATGAAAAGCGGTGCTGAGGAGAGGACTGGGTCAGGAATATCCTTTTGGTAGCCATAGCAACCCACTATGCAACAGAGAGAAAGTCCCTGTTCGTGTGTTGTTGATGCATTCAGTGAGAGATGAACAGGATCTCTGCTCAGATCTACACTGTCGCATATACAGCTGTATTAAGATGAAATTCAGCTTGCAGCATCTCTGCCACTGTATTTATTGTTTGAGTAATTTTATTAATCGGCAGTTTGGAAGATGAAATTTTGTCATCCGGGTCTGCAGAAGCTGTGAGGCTGACATTTTGTGTTTATTTTAAATATCTCAACAGCTATTGGATGGATGAAATTTGATACAGACGTCCCTGATGCTCAGATTACAGCTCTATTCGCTAGGGAATAGTATTACCTGGGGACCTTCAGTAATTAGTAATAATAGCGAAGGTCAGCTGTGATCTCCACAGTGCTGCAAAATGGTCTGCCTGCATCTTATTATCATTCTGCTATACTGGAAAAACACTCTGGACTGTTTGTATTTCCAATCACAGTCGTCTTGGGTGCTGCTAAGCCCAGGATGCAGTGACAGAGCCCCTGCAAAATAGCGACGGGGGCTAATTTACAAGAAAACGTAACATTTTTTCAGAGTGTAGGTGCTCAGATGAGGTGGTGGTTGTTGTTTCCCGTAGCAAAAATGATATTGAAAGCGATAACATCCAGACAGGGGAAGGGCCTGAGGAAGTCCCATGCGAATCTGCCATGTCCGTAATCTGACAAGTAAAAAGTCCCTACGATTTTACACCAAGCACTTTAGTCCCATGCCAATCAGCCTCTCAGTCCTTTGGGTTTTTTGTCTTCTGCATTTCTATGTTATACTTAAAAATCATAGCCGCAGCGTTAGCAATTAGAAATGAATGTTTGGACTACAGATCTATCAGAAGAGCAAAATCTCGAAGGACGATGAGATGGAAGACATGCAACAGTTTTTATATGGCATTCTATTAATAGTAACGTCCGTAAATTCGAGTAAAACACTGGTGGGGGGGAGGGCAAATTCTAAGTCACATGACGTCCCCAGGTAATAATCCTGAATCACTTTGGTGTTTAAGTCAAAATTTCCATTTGTTCAATACTATTATTTGTTTATGGCTCTGTATCTACTGAAGTGATGACAACAGCCTCAGGACACTCTATGTTTAGTTCTAATTAGCATATGTTAGCTAAAACACACAAGTTATGAAAAAATACCAACATTTCCAGCCTGTCGGGGGTGAACATCTTCTGTTTTCCTGCTTTTAATCTTTGGGTTTAGAATTGCTGTTTGGACAAGAGATGCGTTTTAAAGTCATCCTTGTCTCTCTTGAGAACTCGTACGGGGGATTTTTACCCTGAAATAAGTCTATTAATTGACAGAGCATTCAGTAGATTCATCTATAATTAAAATATTGTTAGCTGCAGGCCTACGATGCTGTCATTCAAAGGTGACACTGCTATTGAATCGAGCGTATGCTGAAAAGCAGGATGGTGGGCAGATGTGATGTCCACACTAATCATTTGAGATGACAGCAGCACTCCAGTTAACAAGGTAAAAAGAACTAAGCGTGAGCTCCCCCCTCCCTCCCCTGCAGCAGGTTCAGACCGACCAGACAGAGCTAATGGAGGAGCAACAGGGAATGACAGCGGTCGGCTTGGACCGGCCTGGAGATGCCAGATATGGGAGGGATGGTGAGGAGGGAAGCCATTAGCAGATAAATCCATAAAATTAACAAAGGAAGGAGGGGTGGGCGGGGAGCAGGAGGAAGGAGCGACGCTCCGTCGGGGACGTGGTGCTTCTTTGTTTTTTCTCGAAACTGTCAGCTGAGTATAATCCAAACAACGACGAGGACAGAAAGTAAAGAGACGGTTGTTGACACACTGTGCTGGCACCACAGCACTGCTGCAACCACTGATGAAAAAACAGTTTTGACCTTCATCTGTCACCAACTTCCAGCTCTCTCTCAAACTAACAACATGACCCCCGAGGCTTCAAACAGCCAAACGTGGCCTTTAATGCTTCTTCACTGCCTTTGGTATAAAGCCGCTCGCCTCTTTCTCCTGTCGATGAAACCAGTACAGAGCCAGGCTGTTGCTCTGTGCTAAAAACAGCCGTGCCACTCAGGAAGATCAAACTATCCAATGGGTACGCACTCCTGTGCTGTTGCTAGGCCCCCTCTCTGTCTCTCTCTCTCTCCTCTCCATCTCCCCCCTGCTCAGGAGGACATAACACAGAAAAATGGCTGAATAATAAATTCTAACTCAATAAACAAGGAGACAGCAGCTGCACTCAGACAGAAAGCCCCTTGTCTGGGTCGCACTTTTTCGCTGCAGGAAAGCTGGTGGAGCAAAATCTCCCACAAACACACACGTCGACACAGCAACAGTCTATTCTCGATTTTAGCATAATTGGCCATTGATAGCCGAAGCTCCTCTAATATCCAGTACAGCGTCACCGCTCCTTCTCGGACTGTTTTTCCACTGTGACTGAGCAGTGTTGTGGTTGTGTGGTGGAGGAGAGCAGCTGCAGTGATGGTGAAGCAGTACGACGACTAGCCCACACCAGCCGTGGTGGAGGAGCAGACCATCAGCAGGGCAGCTTTACGAGAAACTACGTGTGCCTGGGGCCAAATGGAAATAAATATCTTGATAACGAGAGGATGTTCTCCTGATGATGTCATCTATATGTGCTTAGTTACACAGAATCAAATGTCTGGTTAGAATACGGTTCAGCAATATCATGATTCATACCATGGCTGCTGAAATTCCTTGATTCTAAAATAATGTTTAGTGAACAGACAGTATAACCAGACACCTAGAATATACGTGTTTGATTTCAGTTCTAAATGAATGCAGCAGTATTAAATTAAATGTACAGACAGCAGTAATGAGGCTTAGCTAGGGAAAAAATAGTTAATTAGCAGCAAAGTGAGAACCAGTCAAGTTTAACTTCAGACATGTTTGATATTTGTGTTTGTGTATGTTTTGTTCAGCCCACATTCATTGTGAAATAAGATTTGAAATAATAATTTTTTTTCAAGTTTAAAGTACAAAATCTTATTAACAATAACACAAATCACACGCCACGCATCTACAGTTTTCATTTGTCGACAGAGAAATAAAAGATTAAACTCTTCGCATTACAAAAACATTTTTTTTGATTCTATAAAAGAAAGAAATCCATATTTTGTCAAATACAGATGAGTAAACAAAACCAAACATATATATTTTTTGTATTTTAAAGCTAAAATTACAAGATGAAGTTGGTTTTTGAGAGAGGGTCTATAGATTCTGGAGAAAAGAGAACATTTAATATGACATTAGCTATTCGACGGAAAAATTTATATCCATTAATCCATTACAGTCATGGCACTGACTCATATCTGTCCATTACGAAGTAGACTTTACAATGCAGTCTTGTCATGAGGAAAAACCGTTGAATCATGAAATGGGATTCATGTCAGACACCAAAACTCTTGGCTTTAAAATGCATGGTGACAGGTCTGAAATGTGATTTTCAGCTGAATTTAAAAAATCACTCTGGGATATATCTGACTTTTTTTTGATGCAGACAACAAATGTGTTCGTCTTAATTCACTGTTTAGGAGGTAAAACTAAATTAAAATGGATCAGCTGACCAACTGACACAGTTTGCAAGGTTTCAGTCAGGATATTATTTAGGTAAGGGGGTAGGCCGCCCACATCCTGACGCATCTTTATAAGCTACATTACGTTTGATGTGTGAAATAGCATCTTTTCTGTTTCCCGTAAAGTAGTTTATCTCATGTAAACACTACAGATAACCCTGGTTTGTGTCCATAACATATATAATACGACATAGAGCTAAATGGCATCAACTAATCTCACATGAACCACAACAAACACATGGAAACATACAAGCTGCAATATGGCAGGGACTAATGTGCGTAATGTCTGTTGCATTTTTACCTTGAGTGAATCAAAGCAGGCGATGACTCGGCCGTTCTCCACATGGCAGCTCCGGGAGGGATGTGCAAACTTACACTCGGCGTCAGACCGCGAGCAGGTGCCTCTCTGAAACTCACGACACACTTCCAAGGTCAGCCATTTGGTGTCTCGCCCCATGGTCATGCTGACGGCCATCAGAGACGCTCACAAACACTGAGTGGCAGGAGGAGGGGGGGGCAAATGGACGGAAAACTGTCTGATGAGAGCAACGGTGACTAATTGTGGTTCAACAAAAAAAGTCCCCAGAAAAGAGAAACACAGACGAAACAGAAGCAAAAATATTTTTCGGTTTTTCCTCAGTGCAAACAGCAGCGAGTCCGTTTGGTTGGTGTATTTGGCGGGATGTTTATTAGCTCTTCCTGGGAAAAGTGGCAGCTGAAGTTTTCACTGGGGTGAGATAGAGGGGGTTGACTGTGAGCAGAGGCCAGCTCTGCCTCAAAAGAAGAAAGAAAAAAAAAACTACAGTGAGGACATCACTCTGGCATGCTTGGATATGTTGCTGAGTGTCTGTGCGTTCACCTGTATCAGCTGACACTCAACTGCAAGTCACTGTTACATTCACGTCAACATGGCCAAGGCTGAGGCCGTCACTGTGGCTCTGCTATACTTATATCTGCCTGACAGAGAAGCTAAAATGATTTCTGTAGAGCAATAAAAAAAAAAGCAGAGCCTTACACCGTGATGTCCTTGCAACGATGAGACGAGGTGGCGGCTCAGCTCAGAGTGTGTCGGCGCTGCAGCTCAGCAACGTGGGATGGATGACTCTGTGGCTGTCAGGATAAAATATAGCCTCCATTCAAGGCCAAACACACACTGAGCCCCGTCCTGCTGTAATCCAGCAGATTTCGGCAAGACGAACCCTCGAAGTAGGCACTTTGGAGTTCCTCCTCTTACTTCAGTCTCTTTCTCATCCCTCCTTCACCATTCTTCTGTTGTCATCCTCCTCACTGACCTCTCTGCTGCATGTCCTTCCTTGTTGCCTTGCTGTGGATTGTAAAAACAGAAAGGCAAACATTAAAGCATTAACAAAATAGTAGCCTGTTGAGGAGAAAATGTTGTTAATGTAAAGCTACAACCTCGTGTGGAGCTTGCTTAAACGGACGGTGATGAGGATCACGAGGCAGGAGGGTGGAAGCAAAAAGAGCCAAAGAGAAGAAAGCGAGGGCAAACAAATAGGGGAGCAGAGCGTACAGGAGGGAGGGAGGCAGCAATGAACAGGAAAGGGCAAGCTATGTCTTGATTAAGTGATACAAAAGAGAGAGAGAGAGGGAGAGAGAGAGGGAGGATGGAGGGAGATTGCAGGCAGGACAGAGACGTCACTTCAACTCCCGTGAGCTCCACAGAGCAGAAAGTAATTGACCAACTTGACATGAATCATGCTGCCAGATACGGTGAAAAGTGGTGTCCTTGAAGTGGCACAGGCTGGCACGTGTGGTCGACACAGATGATTCCCAGTTATTAATGAGAAGGGAAGAGGTAGGAAAAGCAGAGACAGGGCAGAAAGAGAAGGGGTAGTTCTTCACAACTGCAGCTGCTGTGCTCAATGCAAAGCAGCAGCCAATCAGACAGACTTTTACAGGCAGGCAGGGCACGTCAGCAGCCAATGACGAGGCGTTTTGAAACGAGGCTCCTCCCTTCACAGAGCCTGTCCTTGTTCCTCTCGGTTTTTTCACTGGTACAAGCACAGTCATGGCAGTCATGGCTGAGCCACATGCTAATATTCAAACTGTGCAACAGCTCCGAGCTGACGCCAAACAGTTTGGACTTCTGACAGACGTGGAGGAGAAAGTTGCGTCTCATTCAGACAGTGGACTGTACTGCAGTATGATGCAAGGATGATGCATGCTGCCTGCTGTGCAGCTCACTCTCAGGGAGCAGAGTGACGTGTCCGGACACTAAGTGAATACTGATAATAATCAGTGAGGGGAAGGAAAAGTCCAAACTGCATTTTGGACTTTGCAAATTGAAGAGAAAGGAACACTGTCCCATATTAAACTTGCTGTAGCACATTAATGCACAAAGCAAATAAACAATAGGCAAGATGCAGGAGAGGAGGAGTGCAAAAAATAGGAGGAGGAGAGGGCGTTGGAGCAGATATTATCAGTCCCTGCGTCTGATGGCGGCAGACACAGACGGAGGAAGCAACGGGGGGGTGGGGGGAGTGTGAGGGAACGAGGTGTGTGTGTGTGTGTGTGTGTGTGTGTGTGTGTGGGGGTGTGTGTGTGTGTGTGTGTGTGTGTGGGTGTGTGTGTGTGTGTGTGTGGCTGTGTGTGTGTGTGTGTGTGTGTGTGTGTGTGTATGTGTGTGTGTGTGTGTGTGTGTGTGTAGGTGTGTGTGTGTGTGTGTGTGTGTGAGTTGGGGTGTGTGTGTGTGTGTGTGTAGGTGTGTGTGTGTGTGTGTGTG
>OMNN01040571.1:0-23042 GCA_900302755.1 Chromis chromis | reverse complement strand
GTCTTTGCCGCTGGCTGGCGCGAAATGCATTATGGGAAAATTCGCTGCCCAAGTCCACACAAGCCTGGTCCGATGCATCCTCGATAAAGTGGGCGGAGCGAGAATACATCCGGGGATTTCATCCGTACTTGGTGAGATGCGTACTTTGTATGTGAACCGTACTTGGGCCCCGACTGATGACGTTTCACAAGTACATGAGAACGTGAGAACGGAAAAGTACGGGTATTGAGAAACGGCCTAATACTTCACCTCCCAGCATGCCTTGCAACCATACTGCCCAGTGACGTAGTTCCGGTGGTGCTGTTGGCGGGCAGAACGGGGTCGGTGCTGGTTGTTAGCGACGCGGCTGAGGCTATTGTGTGATTCAGCAGCGAAGCACATTGCGGGAGACGTCGCTCCACACACGGCGCTGAAACCGTCGGGTAGTTTATTTTGTCGCCTCTGGCCTGTCTTCGGCTTGTTCCTCGTCTCCAGCAGACGCTCAAATCACAGTGTTTCCACTCGGGCCTGCTCTTAGCCCATACAAGCGCTCCGAAGCTTTCTCTTTAAAGGTAAGGCTCCTTTTTAGTTAGCTTGTGGAGGTAAAACACGCCAGCCATGTTGCCCTCTGGCTGCGGGAGTCAGGCCGCCTGGCTCGTCTCTGTGCTCAGGTTGTGTTGAAATGCAAAACGTTCAAATCCAGCAAAACCAAATTGTCAGAACTTAGCTTAGCATTGGGACATTATTTCGCCAGTGCAGCGCGACGCTTGCAGCCTGTGCAGACATGATGGGAAAACGCTGTGCACAGCTCTGGCTCCTCCGGCTCTTAAAAAACACTGGACTGGACGCACTATTAATTTGCACACAAAATCCTTTAGGTTTGAATTGATTTGCCAACATGTGTGTGAAGTTGAAGCTGCCGCAGTGTGCGTTTTTTCGGTGGCCGCGCTCTTGAAACATGGAGGCGGGGTGTTTTTCCTTTCTTGCTAGCAAACCAACACCGAGATATTTAAACGACGTACAACAGCAGACATCAGCCCAGGTTATGTTAGCGAGCAGCTGGGGTAGTTTCCCATCGCCAGTGTTAAGGTTGACCACGGAAAACTTTTGGGATGTTACTGGTTCAACAGTTGAAATGTGTAGCCAGCGGCATTTTATGCCCTACGTGCTCCGCCCTCCATCGGGCTCAGAGGGCGGAGAAGGTACAGAACCGAAGTTACATCCAGCAGCTAACATTTGTACCACCTGAGCTGTCGTGATTTGGTGCTGGAAAAAAAAAAGTTTAACCAGCCTTGTATGCAGCCATTCATTCCCCCTTTACCTGTGCATTTTATTAGATTTCTTCAGTTCATCACACCAGCACCACCAGTTTGGGTCCAACGACTGACTGACATATAAGCTACCCAACAAACATGGACTCTACAGGAACCACCCTTCTAGCCAGTTCTCTCAATGATGGTAAAATATAACTCAACATACACACAATGATTCACAACCTGTGGCCCAGTTGCGACCACAGTTCCCACTTTTGGTCTCGGGTGTAAGCAGTGTGCATGGAAGCTGTTTTATTATTAAGATTTACTCATATGTTGATCATTCATTGTCTGTTGCTCACATATTCACTCATTTTCAGAAACCAAATGCTTTTGTGTGTACATTTTCAAACTAAAAGTGACTTCAGAAACACTATCAGCTCTTTGCATGTGCACATCCTGAATTTTGACAACCACCTGTAAGTGTTTTGTGTACTTATGTTAAAGTTTTAAGCAGTTTTTCCTTAACAGTAGTAGCTGTCATAGTAGTAATTACTCTTCTCATTTAGGTGCACAAATAACTTGATTACTCAAATGCCAAGATGAATAATTTAATGAAGGTAGGAAATGCTTGCTGCCTTGTTTTGTGTATTGCAAGTTGTAACATACAATATTACTGGCCCAACATTAAATTATGATAAATCAAAATTCGCAACCATAGGTGGAATGTTTTACCATGTTTCTTGTGTTTTGACTTCTAGATATGCTGGTTTAGTTTTTCTTCTTCCTGATGATTTGGCTTTCTGAATGCGCTTCTGTCGTTCCTGTCGCACTAAAACACTTGTGGTGGCTTTAAATGATCCTAACAGTGATTTTGTATGAATGGTTTAGTCTATTACCTCAAAACTTTGTCTATTTAATAATAGCAGTGAATTAGTTTCTTTAAAAACTGGTATTATGTTTTTTATGGTCAAAAATATGAAAACTAACAATGTGCTGGTGTAACCCCATCCTGTCTGCCTATCACAGCCCCATGCTTATATTTTTATCTTTCAAAATGAGATAGATAGATAAACTTTGTCTGCCCCAAACGGTGACAGAAATTCTCCTTTGACAAGGCTCCAACAATAAAAATACAACGCATATCAAAACACACTTAAGACACAAGCTGACAAAGTACAGACGTCTAAGGGAAATGTTCAAAAGAAACAGCAGCAGATAAAAAGAAATATATGTACTGTTTAGTGTCTTATTTCATTTTGTTCAGGGTGGTTATTGCAGTGGGAATAAAGGATTTTTTTATAGATGTTTTTGCGGGCCAGTGGGACTTTGTAACATCTGCCTTTTCTTTATATCTTTCAAAATGGGTTATGAACATATACTTCACTTGAAAAAGTTTCAGTAAAGCCCCATTCACACATGCACTCCTCTCCATTAAGCTAAGGCATTTGAGCATGATGGCTTCATGTCTGAATGAGCACCGTGGTCACTGTTCTGTAAAAGTTGCGACACCAGCCTTACTCTGGCAGACCTAACATTAACGTATCACTTCACTTCATGCATTCATATTAGTGCTGTCAATCGATTAAAATATTTAATCGCATGAATGTCATAGCTAACTCACGATTAATCGCACATTTGTATCTATTCTAAATGTCCCTTGAATTATCATTTTAATACTCTTAACATGGAAAAGTGGATAGGCTTGCTTTGTGCAAATGTTTTTTTTTATTGAAAACAACAATGTGTAGTTATTTCACACTAACATTCTCACGTTGAGCAGTCATTCACATTTGAAGCAAAATCTCACACAATGTAACACTGTCAATAAATGATGGATGAGAAAATAAATACTTGTCACAAAAACAGCCCCTTCAACAGCCCTTTCTAAGGGATCAAAACAGGGCAATACAAAATAAAACTAGAAAAGCACTCGGAGAGTGCAGGCCTCCGCCAAGCAGCTCATCTCCACCCATTAGGACTGGTCTGAGGGGGTGGCGGGGGAAGGGGGGCACCAAAATTCATCTGTTCCTTGTCCCATTATCAACATTTCCTGAATATTTCATCAAAATCCGTTCATAACTTTTCAAGTTATCTTGCTAACAAACGGACAAACGCTGGCAAAAACATAATGTCTACCGCTTCACTTGGCGGAGGTAATTACAAAGTGCACATCATTGTAAACTATTACAATGATGTTCGCATCCATTTCGGCGTCTCGCGCTCGTCATCCACACGAAACGGTAGCCTACTCCTTTGCAGCTGGCGAGCAGGCAAGACCAAACGTGTGTGGGGCATGCTGATTGTTTGTTTCCGGTCTACAGCCGGATCCTGTAGTGTTACTAACGTTACTAGCTGTGGCCACAGCTTGTGAAAAAACTACAAGTTCACAAGGTCAAAATTGACGCCGTTAAAATTGATTTGCGTTAACGCATTAATAATGCAATATTTTTGACAGCACTAATTCATATTAATGCATAGGCACACACAGGATTACAATGAACCGATGTAGGACATTGTAATGTATAGTGGGTGATATCGTTTCATGCATTGTACCTCACTTGATCTATTGTCTCATTGTGCAGTATTGTACGTGCAGGGTGGCTCTGTCCAGCACTGTTGTCTGGATGTCTGAATGAAGCCCTGATGAACATTATTGTACAAGTGACCTATATTTGTATGACTTAAGCAGACTGATGAAGCAGCAATGTTGCGCATCATATGTATGAAAAGGGCCTAATTTCCTCAAACACCGTTGCACTGTGTTTCTTTCTCAAACAGAGGAAATTGTGGCTTTTGTCAGGAGCTATTTTCAGTGGAGGATTAGTCCATAAGTGGCGCTCTAGTGCGTGTTTACCACAGCAGGATGTTGTACGTGGAGCTGAATCAAAACTGCAGCGTCTGTTGTCATGGTAATGAAGGAACATATCACCCCGCGCAACAGTGTGCCTCACTGACGTCTCTTGCAGTTTTTGGTCATTAGTGGAGCTCAAGGGCACAGAGAAATAAAATATGCCAGGCTTTGGACATACACAGAGCTTGCTAGTAAAATGCATTGATTCCTGAAGTGTATTTTGTGAAGAGTGCTACTGTACTAACCAGACAAAATAAGCAGTGTAAGAGTTCACTAAGGTTTAGGTTGAGCTTTATGCATGTAATATAAGCACACTGCCTCTTATTCGTGGAAAATCCCAACAATTCTATACTCGGTCTCCCCATTTTGCTACCCACCTGGATGTCTAAAGTAAGTTGTGTCGTTGGATACCTGCCAAAATGGCTGCTGGAGTGGAACCACTCGGCAGACGCTCTCCAGACGCACCAGTTGAGCGTTCTGGGTTTGTAACCGTGTTTGTTCTTTGAATGGTGCAGCTCTTTATCTGGTGACCCCTCCTCCTTTCTTTCCCTGCATACTCAGGTTTCAACTTCTTTTCTCTCTCCCTGGGCCTAACATGGCTTCCTCTTAGCTTTTGGTCAGAGTTGGACAGGGAGGCTGCAAGATGGGTCTGTAGTTTTTCTGGAATCACAATTTGAAGGAGTGTTTTGAATACAGTTAAGTTTTTCATTTTGGGGCCTCCTTATATGCCATGAATCTTCACAATTTGATAACAACCAGGGACCGTTACCTCGTCCTAATTCAACTTGCTTGCAACCTCATTGTGTGACACTGTGCTTTGTCCAAGATGTATTTAGCGGTTTTATAGGGTAGTTCTAATAATCTGATCTTTTGCTGAGGCATGGTTCACGTGAGGAGTCCATAGTATGTGGGATACCTTGTAACCTGTAAATCCTGTGTTAATGTGTGTTTTGTTGTTCATGGCAGTGATGTCCTGAGATGGTCACGGGGATCTGTGCCAGAGTTGATCCAGGCATGCATCAATGGATTGTTATCCACTATAAAAAGCAGATCGTAATTTGATCCTTTTTTCAGTGGACTCTGTGCTTGTCCACTTCAGCCTGCTAGTGTTATGGCACTGTTTTGTGGCTGTATGAGAGCCATGCTTTATAGTTAAAGCAAAATGAACCAGTGATTGACTAAGCGCAGATTAGCAGGTGGTAAAATGCACATTATAAAAACTGATTCATTAGTGCTTTAATGCTAATGAATAAGTGTTTCCCCCTCCGCCTTTAATCGCAAAGAGCAGTGTACAAAATATTGTTGGGGTCTCATTTTTAGGCGACACTGACTGTTATTTTCACCTGTTTAAAATGACTGGCAGCAGCGCACACCAGTTCTCAATAATTAATGTAATTTCTGTGAGGACGTTGAGGCTGAAATACAATTAGCAGGCAGTGAGCTGATGATCATTTGTGAAGGAAGAACCATCCCTCTACCACACTGCTGTTTATTCGCACATGGGTTAAGGGCTTCTGTGGTTCCTACAACCTCCAACATATGACTAACTTCTGCTTGTCAACTTCTTAGTTTTAAATCATGATCTTAAGTGTATAGATTAAGTAGCTCAGGAAATATAGAGCATGTCAGATTCAGGATGAGGGTCTATACAGTGTTTTTTCCATACAACCTGTGTCTTTAAAAAAAAAAATGTTCCCAATGATTAGGCCACTGAGAGAAAAAGAGCTCCACCCCGTCTCTTTTATTTTCAGAGCGCTCCGCCTTTTTTGTGCAGCCACTCTGCAGCGCTTCTGGTTAAAAATCTGCACTTTGCACCCTTAGAACGCTTCTGCTGCTATTTGAATGTGCCGGATGAATACTTAATCAGCATTTAGGTAAATTTAAATATGTGATTGGACTTGGTATTGGCCATTACCAATATGAAGAGTTGGGGGACAGAAAGGCTCTAGATTTCAAAAGTGTTAAACTTGCTTCTTTTGGATTTTGTCTCATTGTAGTATTTTACCTGTGTTTTTTTGTTGCACAGCTGCATCTATCTGTGATAATGACGGCTGGCCAGTCACTCCTGTGCCTAAACCTAATCAGTATTTTTTGTTTTCACTGCAGGAGATGCGTTAGACCCTGAAGTCCTCCGTGATGTTTTTAAATGTCTTTCAGTCTGTTGGAATATTTGAATATTAGCACATGCCAAACGATAAATCACTTAACACTCAATAAGGTTTTCTAGCCCTTTTATCATTCCCTTGTATGTTCCCTCTTGGGCCAACCAGAGGTGTCCACAGAAGACGTCAAGCTGGCGGCCGTAGCAGGAAAGAAGGGCAAGAAGGCTGAGGAGGAGGAGCAGCCTGCAGCACCTGCAGCAGCACCACCAGCACCACCGGCGGCGGCAACGGCAACAGCAGCAGCAACAGCAACAGGACCAGGACCGGCTGGAGCTGCAGCAGCGGAGGAGGAGGAAGAGGAGGAGTATGTGGTGGAAAAGGTTTTGGACCGCAGAGTGGTGAAGGGCAAAGCGGAGTTTCTGCTTAAATGGAAGGGGTTCTCAGAGTGAGTACTAGTCCGTCTCTACCCCCAAATCTGTTTGGTGTTTTTTGCCCAGAAACATAGGCTGTGTTCACACTGACTGAAGTGAACCAAATGCTAATTTTTTGTGGACCAGAAAAAAAGCGTGGATAAGAGATACTTAGTTTCCTCACCATATTCGCCGTAGCGAGCTACACGTTATCTATGCGTAATGTTTCTGACCAGAGCGGCGTTGGAAACAATGTTGTGGCACAAAAGGAGACGCATCATAAGGCACTCCAGGAAGAGACGTGCTTCGTTACTAGCGCGCCGCAGTGTGCTTCTGTCCCGTCCCGTTTAGAACAAATTTCATACGCTCCGCTTCCGGATAGTACGTTTGCATCCATAAAGCAAACGAAGCGGCCCGAGACCACTTCTTCAAGTGAACCAGTTGGTGCGCACTAAAAGTGGTGCGCACCAACTAGTCCCTGTTCACACCAGCGAAAAAAAACGGACCAAAGAGATAATCGATCTCGAGTGCGCACTAAATGGCCCAGTGTGAACACGCCCATAGTTTCTGACTTCAGAATTAAGAGTATTAATCGCCTGAATAACGACAGACTGAAATTAAACTAGAATATCCACCATTTATATGTTTTGTGTTTGCATCCGCTTGTCTAGTGAGGACAATACATGGGAGCCAGAGGAGAACTTGGACTGCCCTGACCTTATCGCAGAGTACATGCAGAAACACAAAGAGAAAGAGGAGAAAAAGAAGGAGAGCAAGAGGAAAGCAGCCAGCGAAGCCTCAGGAGACACAGAGGAACGAGGAAGCAAGAGGAAGAAGGAGGAGGTGAGCGAACCAGCAAGTCTGCTCTTTACTCTAAAGAATCCCAGTAGTCAGTCTGACTGCAAAACGTTTTATCTCATCATTTACACTATGCACCCAGGTGCTTTAATGTCCACTGTAGCATCAAATCCTAGTTTGTTTTTTCTCCTTTAGCCATGCGATCTCTTGTTTGTATACTTCCTGTGTCCAGGGTGAGAAGGCCAGAGGTTTTGGCAGAGGACTGCAACCCGAGAGGATTATTGGAGCGACAGACTCGAGTGGAGAGCTGATGTTCCTCATGAAGTGGTGGGTCTTTACCGTCACTTTGTAAAGATTCAGTAAGATAGTTCTGGTGTTCGTTAAAAGTAGGATCCCGATTGGGTTTCAGTTACTGTTACTTTAATACATGAGAAAGCATCAAATGCAAGGGAGGGTTTTTCCTCACCTTGCATTCTGCAGCAGGGGTGCACTGGACTTATTACACTGAAAAATGTTCCTAATAGTTTGCCCCCCCTTTATGTATGCTAATGGGGTGCTAGTAAAGTGCTTGGTGGGTGTATTCACAAGGGCCTCTTAGTATTGCACAGAGGTCTTGAATTTAAGTAATTTAATAGCTTTTCAAGGTCCTAGACCAGTGTTTCCAAACTGCTCTGGCCTCTCAGTTCTGTTGCAGCCTAGATCTCTAGAGGAAAGGAGAGCAACATAAAACCAGATTGGAGTCTGGTAGAATGAAGTTTTTTATTATGTAATAACAAAAGGAGAGATCCTTGGTGGGTGCTGCTAAATCAAAGAAATAACTAATAAAGTTAGGTCTCAGCTACCTGTCTGTACACTAAAGTGTCTGAACAAGTGACGAGCGTCTTTGTAAAAAATTATTCATGATCTTGCACCCCCTCCACCCAGGCAGTGGCAATGCGGGCACGACTAGAGCATCTAGCAGAGGTAATTAGGTACCGCAATTCAGAAAGACAGCTTTTGGCAGCCATTGCAAGTCTCAGTACTTCTCATTTTTGATCCATTCCCATTCATATATATGCATAACGTATTTCAGAACAAGACCACCAATACATGTTACCTCAGTTCTACGTCTGAAAAGACTAAACAACATTAAAACACCTTTCTCTATAGCTGAAACTTTGCATTAGTCTGCACAGGTTACCTAATAAATTGGCCACTGGGACTGTTGAATACCTTCAACCGATACTCAAGTCAAAGGCCACTTGCATTGTGAGGTTAGAGGTTGCAGCACCACTACTCACTGTGGAAAAAAGTGTACTAGTGTATATTAAATAATTGCAGTTAAATTGTTGTTTAGAAAACTGGTATTACTGGAAAACAGTGTGTCACATAAAACCATTGTTCTAGAAACTGACTATGTTTTTCTCTGGAAATAACAGGAAGAACTCCGACGAGGCCGACCTCGTCCCAGCCAAGGAAGCGAACGTCAAATGTCCCCAAGTGGTGATATCTTTCTACGAGGAGCGCCTCACATGGCACTCCTACCCCACAGAAGAGGAGGAAAAGAAAGAGGAGGACAAAAAAGACTAGATGAATTGAAGAGGAGGAAGTGCAAAGAGGAAAAGAAAGGAAGTGTGGAGGTGCAGGGCAGGAAATTAACTACACACCGGTGAACTGTTGTACAGGTTAGTCGGCTCTAGCAGCCGCTTTGGCAGCGAAAGTAGGGGAAAAAAATGCCAATGTAGCTGACAGAGGAAAAAAAGAAGTTTGTTTTCCTGCCCTGCAAGGATTCTTCAAAAGTGGTTCCCACCTGTATCTCGACTGAAAATGTAAATTCTTTTAAAGAAGTATGTTGACACTTGTGTTTTTCCCTCACCGAGAACATGTGACTTGATGGGGATTGGTGCCTTTGTTCTAATAGTGTTCCTCCTGGCTGTGTCGTGCTGAATATAGAAGTGAATACAGTGACATGACTAGAGAGGTGTTTGTCTCCTACATATGGTGGCAAATGCCAGATGCTGAAAACAGTCTGTCAAGTTACCTCTTTAAGACATGCATTCATGTGAGAAGCATGCTAGGCTGTGGCTGGCATGTTTCTCTTCTTAAAGACGACTGATAAGATGGTGAATTGCGGCGGCTCAGACAGGAAAGACTTCCATTCCTGCTTCGTCGGGATACATAGGTGGGAACTTCTTTTGAAAGGGGGTGAAGTGGGGCAAGGTATTAAGGAGAGATTAAAGAATGGACGGAAACCATTCGTCTCTTTCAGTATCTGTTCTTTGTGCCACCTGGTTTCTCATTATTACTGACATAACACTGTTTATTTGAAACTCTCCAACAACCAAATGAGAACTGTACTTTTCGCTCTGATGTGGACAGTGACGGGATGCAGTCTGCAAGAAAACACCACCAGTTAGGGGCCTTACATGTCCTACCAGCCACTGTGGCAGCTAGGGATATCACTGTGCCAGAGAATTGGTATTCAGCATTAGTACTTTGAAATCCCACACTTCTTAATATAAAAAAACATCAATGAAATGAATGTATTTCAGCATAACTTCTTTTATTGGACAAATTTCTTCTGTACATCTAATACATTGTTTTAGGCAGGTTTAATACAAGTAAGCTGGAGTTAATATCTGTTTTAATTTTGCACTGTAGAGCCGTAGAGCACTGGGTAAACAATGAAGGTGCTGCAACAAACTATTCTGATATAGGATTATCAAACAATTCCTTCTGTAAAAACAGCTGAAAAATACATAGGTTTCAAATGAAAAGGGTGTAAGTTAGTATATGTTACGCAGCACGCCTGACCCAGGGTTTTAACTGTTGTGTCAGTGGTTTTTACAAATTTCTGCCATCCTTCTGACAGTCATGCTTTGATGGTGTCTCTTGATAATGCTCAGTCACGTTATAAATGTATTACACATTGAATAATGACCGAATGCTTGATGTAAAAAAACAAACATTGCAAATCAAACCATAGTTGAATATTTCCCCCTAATTGTTCAGCCCTGCAGTGTACCAATTCAAACAAAAGTTGACTGTTAGTGTAGCCTGTGCAGTGTTGGGAACAGAACGGAGAAAGGCAGGCATATGTTGAAGTGTTGGCTGTAGTTTGTGCATTTATATCTCCTCCCAGCCTCGTTGGCACCATACTGGCCAACAAGCTTGTTTGGCTGATGAAAAAATGTAGGTGGCTTGTCAATTCTGCTGCTACTTGGCTGGTAGGTGGTGCTGAGGTTTCCTGACAAGTCGTGTCTTTGTCGATACATGCTCTGTAACAAACACAGCTGGGTGTCACTTCTAATGGAGGAGATGGTTAAAAGTATGTTAAATAGTCTTCATTTTCACTCCCTTGTTTTAAAACTTCACACACACACTGCCACATGTGTGTTTTCTAGGCTGTATTATTTTAGCTTGCACTGCCCGGGCAACACTCAAGACAGGAGTATTTCTTGGTTCCTCTTGCTTACAGAGCATTCTCTGATCAACACACATTTTGATATTTGTGAAAATAAAACGGGATGCAAATTTTAACTTAAGTACACTGACCTGAATCGGTTCATCTGAGGAGTGTTTCACTGGTGTTTTCTCGGCCTCATGTTTCCCAGCATTTTTGTGTGTTGAATGTAGCCCGGCTGTGTGTATTTCTCTGTATACTGTAATAAAGTTAGCATAGTAGGTTCCTCTATTAGCACACCTGGGTTGGCTAGTTCAAATCTCTTCTTTTACAAGTTTATACTTTAGGTGGCCTTGTTACTTGACATTTAATGAGAACCAAGCCTAAAAATATATAAATTGTGAATATTTTTCATTCACCTCCATTAATTTCCAGCTTCTTCTCATATTGCCATTAACTGAAAACAACCCTGGCATGTCAAATTTTAAATATTTACCCTTTTCTCATGGTATTTTGATCATTTTGATCATTTCATGAGCCTTAACCCTTGGCGGCTTGTTATTATAGACCCATACAAACTCTGCAGGTTGCATGAAAAGTGTAAAAACCAGCAATCACGGGTTGTGTAAGCATATCAGAATCCTTACCCAAGTACCTCATACATAAATGTAACTATGTTGGCTCAGCTTTTAAACACTTTCTAGCATTTTAATCTAAGCTGTTTTTGCCTAAGTTGGTGCTGCTGTAGTTCCTGAAGCTGTTTTTGTGCTGGTCTAATTTCTGCATCATGTCCATCAGTATTATAAGGGAAACGCCCTGACAGGAAGTGATTGAACTAGCTACACCCAGGTCTGCTACTTAGCTTTTCTATCTTGTCTTGGAAAATTTTCTCTGTATTTAGCTGATTAGCTCGTGTTGTCCTGTTGCATGTTTATTGGTTTCCCTTGCAAAGTTACTGTCATAGCTGATCTACTTTTAATTGTCTGTTTTGGACAATAAAGGTTTTTGTTTTCGTAACCATTTGTTCTTTGGTATCTCAATAAGTCCATTTTTATTTTAATGGTACACATTAGGAGGAATTTAACTACCAGAGTTATCTGAGCATTTTGAAGCTAAAGCCCAACCTTTGTGCTGCTAGGTCATGTGTGCTAATACATATTTCCCAGAATGTGTCTTCAAGCCAAGTACACCATTATTAAAACACGGTATGTGTTGGAGTGTAATCTGAATGCTTATGGTTAAAAAAAAAAAGCAACATTTTGCAATGGCTGCACTTGTTGACCATTTTCTTTGCATATGTATAACTAATAATGATATACTTTTATTAGCAGGCAATAATACCTGCATGAAAGGGGCATGAGGAGGGAGTTTGAGTTTCTGTAGTTGGACCTTCCTGAAATTGTCTCTTCTGCCTCTTTGTAATTTTGGGCATTTATATCAGATGACTAACTGGACTGGTTGGATGTTGGTTTGATTACAGTCCCAACTAATTGCTTGTTTTTGGTATCCAAAATGTTTAATCTGATTTGATCAGATTTTTTCATTTCAAATTGGGTGAGAGAGACTTGCTTCCATACCAACTTGATTACCAACATCTGTGTGTGCCATCAAACAAATGCTGAATGAACTGGATACTCAGGACTGCACAGATTATAAAGGTTTTCTCCTGCAGATTGAATCTCTCGGCAGCAATGACCTGAGACAGAACACACCAACTGCAAAGAAATATTTTATTTTTTTATTTTTTGTATTACAAAAGATCAGGTCCCAAGTCCTTGAATACCAGCAAGAACATTGGGCATTCACAAAATATAAACAGCTAACCAAAACTTCTTCCACCAGTGGTAGTGATACATGCAGGTTAAAAAGTTCAAACTTTGTCTTCATGAAGTTGAAAGACTTGGTTTTGGTGTCATTTCACTGCATTTCTTTGCTATACAGGGACCACAGGCACATACAGTAGTTGGATTCTGTCTGCCATGTGAAGCACTGAACACTCGCTCGGACATTTTCATGGCTAAAAATGATCCTAAACCATTACATCATTTCCTTTCCAGTGATTTGACTGTATATGTAAAGCACTTATGAGGGGAAAGTAAAAGCAAGCATGCCCCTCTGGCTGTGTTCATTCCTGAGAAAATCCTTGTTCACTTTCCCAGTAACATACAAAAAGTTTTTTTAAACAATAATTTCCATGAAACTGATTATAGACCTTGTACTAATCAGAATCTCTGCTTAAGATGGTCTTCCTCGGCTCTGTGCACAGCCAGTAGAGGGTGTCATCAGCCTTGAGGTTGGAGAGTGTTGCCTGTTTTTTAAAGGCCAAATCTTTAATTGTAACTGCATTAATTACACACACAATCATTTGTATTTGGGGCATCAGACACACATTTTGACCCATCGGTCTTAAAACAGCTTAACAACTTGTCTCAGTTTTAAAGATCTGCCAATCCATTTAAGGCCACAAGATAAAATACATGCACTACTTATATGCCATGTCAATTCATAAGTCAATTTGTCAGTTTATTGCAGTTTGCTCTGTCTGTCTTCCACAAAAGCTGGGGGCCATCACTTTCCAAATCCACTGCTGCATTACATCGATGCAGGATGACCCATTGCCTCGCCTAGTCATCAGTTTATATCCACCATGAAGCATGATGCTGCTAATAATGCTTCCACTCAGGTGCAGGTATGTTTTCATTTTTCGTTTCTCATTTGTCTGTCTGACTGCAGCATTACACATGAAACTTGGTGAGGAGGTGGGCCATGGCCAAAGGAAGAATCCACTGTGCTCTCCGAGTAGTCTTCTAGTTTATTTTTAGTTGAATATATCCTACGAAGTGCTGCCACATTCTGACATAGCTTATAGCTTATAGCTAAAAATGAGCTTATTGTAAATTGTCCTTGGTATTGCTAGGTCAGTGAAGTACTAGGAGTGGAGCTATTTAAAGCAGCTTTCCAAGAACTTTTTATATGCAATACCATTAAGTCCCACAAAGCTGCCATGATGGCTCCAATTTAAAAAGGTTTTTCTGGAGATTGTACCTAATGTCTTGGAGTTTTGGTGAATAGCATGGTTTGTTTCTGGAAACTGAACTGATCCTCCATGACCCCAATTCTTCACTCTGCAGAAGTGTCTTTGCAAGATGATGCACCCCTAACGGCTCTACATCTTTCCTTCTTGCATACCAGCAACTCGTCCTTGCTAGTTTTGAGTCCCTTTAGTGTCTACGACTGCTGGGCTGTATTAGCTGACAGCCAGGATCTATCCTGCAATCAACTTGTTGCCATATCCAGCTCAACATTTTGAAGTCTCTTCTTAAATCAGGATTTTGCTTAGGCAATGAACTAGCACTTTAGAGCACTGGTACCAGGTCATATATCCACTTAGGTTGGATTTACCTTTGAGCTTAGCAAGAGCTGAATTCAAGTCTTTTTCCAGTGTTTTAAAGGTTCATACCGAGGAGCAGAGCAACACAACCTGGAGTAAAGGTTGCCTCATCATCAGCATCATCATGATCATCACATCCCCTTTTAATGAACTTGTCTTTCTTCTGTGTTGATTTTATCTGTCCATCCATCCTTCCACCAAGTCATCTCAGGGAATCTGGGTGTTGGATTTCATGGTTTTAGACACTCAGGAATGTCTGTTGACAGCATGAGAACAACTCACTTGTTCCTTTAGTCTTCATCTAATCATCATTCCTTCATAGTTTTGTGTTTTTGATGATGCTCCTGTTCAAACTCTTTACTTTCTCTATATTTTCTAATGTCCACGTCTCCTGTGAAAATATTCTTGGCTTGTCCACCTCCTCACTTCTTCTTATCCCGCTGTTTTTTGCTAGGTTTTTCTGCTACTTGTTGGCGTGAAGCCACTGTGACGGCATTACTGGGACCAAAATGAAGAAGGTACTCAGTAGCATCCAGCGGCCTCCCTTCCTCATCCCTCAGCCTGGAAAACACTTCCTGGTACAACATACCCAATCGTCGCTTCATTTCCTGCAGATTCCTCAGGGCTTCCTGTTTTTCTCTGAGCAGTCGTGAACGGTGGCGCCTCAAACCTGACACATCGTTCTCCAATCCCAGCACCACGTCTTGTTTCCTCTTCCTGCAGTTCTGTGCAGCTATCTTGTTCTTACCACGGCGTCGTATGTCCCTGATGAGGGTAAGCTGATCCTCGTCGAGTTGGTAATTGGTCAGCAGGTCATTAAACTCTTCCACTGGGAGATTAACGATGAGCTCATTGGAGAATGGAATCTTTAGGGATTTTGCCCGCCGCTCGTCCCGGCTCCACATTTTGGTCATGGAGATGTGTCTGGAAGAGGAGCGGTGGTAAGGCTTGACTTTGTCATGACGTGGAACAGATTTGGCGTGTTTGGTGGGCATCTTTCCATGGTAAGGAGAGGAGTCGGAGGACCAGGGCTGGTTGTATGTGTGATCATGGCCAATATGCTCCAGCCAGGAAAAGCCGTGAAACAGTTTGTGATCCTCATAGTTGGAAGGGAACAGTTTCTTTACATCTGAAGGATACCCTCCCCCTACTGCGCCCATCTCCTCCTCTTCCAGCTCCTCCTGCTTTATGGTCACCTCCACTTCCATACCTGAGCCAACTAAGTCTTCCTCAGCATCCTCATCCTCATCCTCATCTTCAGAGAAGAAGCTTCCCACAGCTGACACACAAGATGGAGAGGAGGATGATGAGGAGGAGGAGGAGGAAGAGGAAGAAGAGGAATAAGAGGAGGCCTCAGAAGCACATGGAGAAGCAGGGCTAAAGTCCAAAGAAAGACCAGAGTCTGAGTCTGCCTCACCCTCGCCATCTAGGAGGAGGAAACAAAGAAAGCTCAAGGTAAGTGTCAGTATGCAATAAAATTTGAATCAGTGTGCACTTAAATGAAGTACATATTGCATATTTTGCCAAAATAGTATAGAACAAAAGCCTGTTGTCTCCCTGGCAAACTACCTTGCTGATGTCTTCCTGGTTGATCTTCTGTGACCACCATGTCAGAGCCTGAGTGGTCATCATCTCTGCCAGTTTCCTGCTGGGCTATTTCACGGTCAAAGTAGCCCTCCTCTTCCAGCTTGGCTACCATCTCAGGATTGAATCCTTCCTCTAGAGCCAGGTCCAACAATCTAATCTCATCCAAGATGGTAGCATCCTCTAAGAGGTCACTAAGACCATCTTCATCCTCACCATCCTCCTCATCCACCAGAAAGACACTGGAAGGAGATACCAGAAGGTCTTGGGTCATATCATTCCCCTCCAGGGATGGGCTCAAACTGGAAGGTGTCAGGTCATGTGAATTAAAGTTAACATCAAAACCTGGAAGGTTTTCAGGTTCCAACCTATCCACAACATCTTGTGTTAGCAGATTCACGTTGAAGGTACTTGAGTTATCTTCTGCATTTAGTGCCATGTCGAAGTCTTCTGAAGGATCTTCTGCAAGCAGATCAGTGTGATCTGGAGGACTGTACAAGGGATCCATCTGGGGGTTTTCTAAAGTGTGTCTTGTGTTCAGTGCTGATCTGTGGTCATCTAACTCTGCACTGGGGGTCAGGGGATGTAGGGCTGGCTCAAACTCTGCCTGGTTCCGAGGCCCCAACACACCTGGAGACAAAGATGGAGCATTTTTGAAGGATATGCAACAGAGCATTTGGTAAAATCATGCATGGGACATTCAGGAAGAAAAAAAAACACAGTTCTTGGACCTCATTTGAAAAGTTGGTAGTAGATTTTACATGTCATTTGAACTACTAGTTTTGCATTTCAGCTTAAGAGGCGATTGATCAATAAGCTCAATATTAGAAGAGTTTTGATGTTTGTGGATGGCATCCATGGATTTATACAAGTTTCAGCTTCTGAATTGATTTACCATGCTGTAACGATGAATCCATGAGAAGCACCGTCTGATCAGCCTCTGTTGCAACGTGGCCAAGGTTGTTAGAGTTTTGGGGCAGAGCTTCAGACCCAACACCTTGGAAGGTTCCAGATGGTCTTGCATCCAGGGTGTCTTCAAATGATGTCGTCATGTTCACATCAGTGTTCTGGAAAAGGATGAAATCTCAATTTAATGTACTGTGCCTTTCTCTTCTTATCTCGTTGTCTCATCTTATTCTATTTTGGCAAGTATAATTTAATCTTTTATTCTCCCAGTCACCTCAGGGTCCATGAGAGACAGCAGATCCTGCCAGTCGAGTTCCAGGTCCAAAGAGGGGTTATCAGTTGGGATGATGGGGGACAGCTGGGGCTCCCTGTGTGAGGGCTGAGACTCGCCTCTGTCATCAACATCACTTAACTGAGGAACAAAGCAGAAGACCCATGAGTACAGTGAAATACTGTTCAAGGCCAAGGACAGAATATAGTGTACTACAAGAATGACAAGAGAAGAGGCAGTACCTGTTCTTCCTCTGTGAAGGGAAATGTTTCGTCTAACAACCTCAGACACTCCTGGAGGGAGGCAGAAGTCTAGAAGGAGAAAGAAGACAGTTGAGTTTGACATTAGCTTTGACCAGCCAGTTAACCAGGTAAATACATGCGTGTTCTTATTAGCTGTGCTGGAAGCATAACTGTAGGGATGGCAGTGTAATCTGGGCTGTTGATCCATTACTTTGTGAGACTGAAGTATCTCACCAAGTTTCGATAGGTTGCTGTGAAATTGTGTGCAGACATTTGGTCCTTGGTGACCCCTGACTCTTTCTGTAGCATCACCAGCAGGTTGACATTTTTACCTGTTATTGAAATATCTCTATTGGTAACCCCTGCGGACGGATTGCCTTGAAATTTGGTAAGGATATTCGTGACAGTCGGGGGATGAATCCTAATGACTTTTGTGGTTGAGGTTTACATTTGTGGTTTCGAGTGAAGTGTCTCAACAGAAACTGGACAGATTGCAATGAAATTTGAATCGGGTATTAACGTTCCGAAAGGATCAATTTTAATTACTGTATGATAGCTTTTTGTCAAGATCCATAACTAAGTCTACATTTCAATTCAGGTCCAAACTTTGGTCATAAGTCCAAGTACACTCAAAACTAATGACATCCCCATCATCTCTATTGTATTTCTGTAGCAAATGTTATCACACTCACATTGATAATGGTGAATATGGTAAACACTAAATCTGATCACTAAATTATTAGAGTGCTAGTATTGATCTTTTGAGCTGCTGATGTTGGCATTTAGCTCAAAGTGCTGCTGTGCATGCGATATTCTTGCTGAGCTGCTAGCATGGCTGTGGACTGTGCTTGCTAAAGATTAGCTCTGCTCAGAGTTAATTATCCTATATGGGCCAGTGTGTAACCCCAACATTTATTACATTGTCTTTCAATAACCAGTGTTCTAGCACAATGTTTACCATGCTTGCCATGTTAGTGTAATGTGTTAGCATGCTGTCATTTGGTAAATAGCACTAAACGCCAAGTACAGTTCAGGCAGATGGCCACATTGTTAGTGAAAGGTCAGAGGGTTTGGGTAGCTTGTGGGGGAATCAAATTTCATGGTAATCGGTCGCATCTTTGTCAACATTTCAACATGCTTGTACTGAAAAATTCACAAAAATCATCAAGATTCATCCAAACAGTTGCATTGGTGGTTGAAGAACAATTTTGAAACTTGCACCATATCTTCAATACAAATGTCTCTCATTGTTTAATTCTGTCACATTGACAAAATAGCTTAGCATTAAAGCCATATCATTGGGGAACATTTAGTCTTTGCAAAGTTAATTTTCCCCAGTTATATAACAAATGTCTGACCCACATGTGGCATCAGAAGAGTGACGGCTTCTAAGAAAACAAAGTTTTCATCTGTCAAAAGTAGATTTCTTTTACTCCCTTTTATCTATTGAGTGTATTTGGTTTCATTCTAAGAATTGTCCGTCTAGTCTTTCCATCTTCACTGAGTCCTGTCACAAATCAGACGTCTCACCTTTGACCAGTGTTATGTAAGAACGGTGAATTATGGGTAGTAATTCTTTTGGAGAAAGGCTGGCTTCTCTTTATATCTGCCATAAAAGCAGTGCTAAGATATAACGTGAACTAAATTTGTCATTTAGGAATCCGCCAGAGGTGAACTAAAAAAATGTATGCACTTACAGCTTTGTGTCATCCTTCTGTGTTAGAAAGTATACCCTGAGTGTAACTGGCACCCTGGGGTGCAGCTGCTTAAGTGTGTCACCCATACTTTCCTATTCTGCTGAGCTGGCAGCAGTCCAGCGTTTGAAGTTGAGGCATCCAGCTCTGATTCCAAGCATGACAAATGCTCTTATCACCTCACTTCACCTAACACACATAATTTGACTTACAGTATGTATGTCAAGCAGGGACTACTGGCTTACAGGATATTTTAAGACTGATACTGGTCTTAAAGAGATCTTTTCTGTTATTATAAGAAATGTAAAAATATTTTTGGTTCTTCATGAAACTGTGGCGGGCTGGTAACTAATGTAAAACACTGAGGATTTCTTGCTAAAGCTACAATCAGTCACAATTTACTGTAGAGCCAAATCCAAATGTAAATACTTTTTCAGACTGTCAGGGTTTGCATTGCCAGTGGTCTACAGCTGTTCAGAACTATTCAGAATGAAGTGGACAGTATGGTACACCGATTTAGTTACAGTGTCAGCAACAGCATCCAATCCTTGTAAACTTCACAACCCAGACGAAACCAAATTAGACTCCACTGAAGCGTTAGCTAACTTTGTCATACAGTACAATAAACAACTGGCACTTGCATTCCTGCAAGGACACATGTACAGTAATCAGCACATTTTTGCATTGGTATATTCAAATCATTTGCTTGTTAGAGACTCTTGAACCCCCCAATCATGCTCAGCTTTACTCCACAATTGCATAAATGTACAGATGTAAAAGCAGGCAGGCTACACTACAGATCGTTAAACATGGTTAAAATTAGAACCACTTTCAAAAATGCCGAGACAAATGTGTATGATGATCTCAATACTGTGATTACTTATAGTAATATATGATAAAAGAACAATTATTTTACTAGTATTCAACAACTGTAGCTCCATTGCTGCAGTGTCCTAATGGGTGGGCCTCAAGAGAAAATTTTGGGATTTTCATACATGTCAAATGCACTTTGCATACTGTCAGCATGTACATTGAGAACCGTTTCACCCAGAGACAGACAGCCAGGCTGAGAATAACTTTACCCTTATCCTGCCCTGGCTGGGGGGCTTACAGACAAACCCATAGACCCCCAACAGCTGGCCGGCAAGGACACATATGTGGCTTTGAACATAATGGGTCAAGGCTGAGTCGCTGTCCTTCTGTGCCTGATTTTGAATCCTGCTCATTCCATTTACCACAAACGTGCTTGTAGCATTTTAGCATTACTTACAACACAATGTTAGCACTTTAACTGAGGGCCATAACACAGACTTAGGACAGATGATAGCTCATGAAGCCCTCAGGCAAGACTTAACATGCTAGGGTGAGACCTTGACCCTGGCATGAGTGATGGTTCACTGAGTCTTCTCGGCACCTCCGGGAGTAAGTTTACCTCTGTGGATTTGCACCCCACATGCCGGCTAATCCTCCATTTAATATCCTAGTTGAACAGAACCGTTGGACTGAGCAGCAGCTGATTCAGTAGATGTTTCTCTGAGATGCTGTTTACTGTCTGGATATGTAGTTATAGGTATCGAAACATTGTATTTAGTTTTTGTTTAATTTTTGTTGTAAAAATTAGGCCATCGACAAATATTTACTGTTATGGTTTTTGTAGCTGAAATTAAAACTAGTAAATACAGTGGTGTATGCAAATATAAAAGAAAAAACAAGTATGATCAAACGTCCGTAGATTGGATTCCTCCCTGGCGAGACAATTCTCTGGTGACAGCATACCATGATGATGTACCGTCTAAAATCAGAAGTAAGACCCCACACTAGGACATAAATTACTGGTTCCACTGGGTTTTGAACCCAGGACCTTCTGCGTGTAAAGCAGACGTGATAACCTCTACACTATGGAACCTCTTATCACATCAAAAATTAAAAGGACACCTCACTTGGTATATTTCTAATTGGTATATTGTTGTGGGTTGAGGTAAATGCAACTTAAAAGACTTTGTCAAAGATAAACCCTAATAAAGACTCCATCCAGAATCATCTGCATGTAGAGCAGACATCATAGACACCACACCATAGGCACTAATATTGAAACATTACACACAACTAGTAAAGGCACTAATTAAAAAATGTAAAGAAAAAAGTTCAGACATCAAACTTTTACTGAATAAACTGTATGTGAATGTGAAGCATCAAGCGTAGCACAGCAGGAACTTGCTTGTGGGCTTCGAGTCAGAGTATTAAACATGCTATAAATTGTCTTTAAAGTGATCATTTTACACCGAGCAGACTTCATGTAACAGCTATACTGTGTTTTTGAACCCAGAATCTTCTGCTTGTAATAACTACTACAGTCTGGGACCCAGCCTTGAATGGCACAGTTTGGAAACTTTTGCAGAAGTTCAGTCAGCCAACTCACGTGTAGGTGAATGTGAAATATGTACAGCTTTGAAGTGGTTAAAATCTCATCTTACACTACAGTTTGGACAATGCTTAGTCAGTCCCAAGGCAGAAATAGCACTTGGGTGACCTTAAGCAGAGTTGAACACTCCACATTAAAGAGATGTAAATGACTGGTTCCACTGGGTTTCGACCCCAGGACCTTCTGCGTGTAAAGCAGACGTGATAACCTCTACACTATGGAACCACTGATATAACATTAAAAAATGGAAATAAAAAACATCAACCACACCAATTGGAATTGTTTTATGTGGCTGAAAGTTTTGGGTTAAGGTTAATGTGACTTAGAAAATATTAATATTGAAACATTACACACAACTACTAAAGTCACTGATGTATAATGTACAAAAAAAGTTCAGTCAGCCAACTTTTAATGAATAAAGTGTATTCTGAATGGCACAGTTTTAATTTTGTTCAAAAGTTCAGCTGGCCAACTCACATGTATGTCAATGTGAAATATGTACAGCTTTGACTTGACTCCAACCTCATCTCACCCCATAGGTAAGCATCAGGCACAGCACTACAATTTGGACAATGCTTAGTTAATCCCAAGGCAGTAATAGCTCTTGGGTGACCTCAAAGCAGAGGTAAGCACTCCACACTAAACAGTCATAAATTACTGGTTCCACTGGGTATTAACCCCAGGACCTTCTGCGTGTAAAGCAGACATGATAACCTCTACACTATGGAACCTATCAACAGCTGAAAATTTTAATTTGAAATTTTTTCAATGTATGTGAACGTGAAATATGTACAGCTATGATATGGCTCTGACCTCATTTCAGCAAACAAAGTGACACACTGTAGACAATACTTAATTAATCCAAGGTAGGGGTAGCTGTTTGGTGACCTCAAAGCAGAGGTGAGAACTCCACACTAAACAGACATAAATGACTGATTCCACTGGGTATCGACCCCAGGACCTTCTGCGTGTAAAGCAGACGTGATAACCTCTACACTATGGAACCTGTTCTCACAACATAGCAGCATTATATCACATTACATGTGACTTGAGAAATTGCTAATATAGCAAAACACACAGAGGTGTATATATAGACATATTACTGAACATAGCTTTTACATGATATGCTAATACGTTGAGTTCCGTCAATACACGCTGTTCCTGTTTACTTCCTGCCCCACTCCTGGATAAGGAAGTGCAAGTAAGCACTGCATGCATTTGTGCTCATTTGTTTACATGCATGCCACTGGCTCGCTGCTTGTGGGTGTGTGTGTTGAGGCAGTAAACAGGAGGGATTGCAAAACTCAGGAATGAAAATGTGTGTCAGCATGCAATAAGCCAGTGGTCAGGTTTCAAAACAAGGCAGTCAGTCACAAGACATGCAGGACACTAATAAAGTGTTTTGTGTGTGTGACTGTATGTGTGTTTGTGTGTGTGCTTGCTACCTGATACATTAGGGGGAATTCAAAAACACTGTAATTCTCACTGTCAGTTTGATGAAGAGTCTTCAGGGCAGCAGACCGACATGTACTCAGATCTCTATGTGCTATATCAAGTTGGTAATGTGTGTGAGTGTGTCTACATGGCTGGCATGCAGATAGATATATAGGTGTCCAACCTGCAGTAAAATGGTACTGAGATTCAGCTGCAGCTCCTAATAACAAGCAGTATTAGTAGAGTAGTAGTAGAGTTTTTCTCATTTCCTGTGCTTCCTCTGGGCTCTCCATCAGTGTGGACGGCTTTCCTACTATATT
>OMNN01040569.1:0-20056 GCA_900302755.1 Chromis chromis | reverse complement strand
AGAAAAAACAAAAACAAGATACAGCATGTATGACTAGCCCTTATAATGACCAAGAGAAGAGTTTAAAAGTAGTTAGTGGTTTTACCCTGAATTGGTCTGGGGCTCATAGGGTTAAAGCAGTAATGATCATTTTAAATAATTGGGCTACTTACATCAGCCTACATGTGGAAGCAAACCAACTTTTTTATAGAATTCACAGTTGTAATAGTTAGTTCTAAAACCCAGGATGAGAAGTGTGTAATGTTCTTTGGCTCATGTGACAGTCAATGTAACCTGTGTCCTGTCAGGCTCCAGAGGTGATCCGGCTGCAGGACAAGAATCCCTACAGCTTCCAGTCAGACGTCTACGCCTTCGGCATTGTGCTGTACGAGCTCATGTCAGGAGCCCTGCCCTACTCCAACATCAACAACAGAGACCAGGTAAGAGGACTCGGTGATCACACTGATGCCAGACCCAGAGGCTTTAATAAACCAAGATTTTTATATCCCACCACTGTGGTTCATGGTACGTAGGACATCATGTCATACTGGACTCTGTAGCTGCAACTTTGTGAATGCTGTAACTCAACCATGCTACATAGAAATGTCATACATTACACTACAGGTACTTCATATGGAGTAGAAGGTCTGATTAGATTTTGGTGCTTGGCTGCATAAATTGGCATTTCAATGAGGTAAAACCAATTCTTTTTGTTTGCTTTGGCAATAGCCAAAAAGCGATGTGTTGTGAAGCCTACGTTGTAATCATAATCATTTTCTATGGGGTCAAGTGATTTGCTTCTCAAAGCAGTGTAGCCAACAGCATGATGCACACCCACCCACCCATGCAGGGAGTTTTCTGTGGGAAATCTTACACACTGTGGTGTTGCAATGCATATTGATTCTAAGGAAAAGCAGTAGTTCTATCATATTTGCACCCTGGATTGACCCATCACTTATCGCTGCTGCAGGAGGCTACCTGCTGCTACTGCTTGAATCTAGCCTGTGTGACCGCGGCTCTTTCAATAGCTCCACTGTCTTTCCTGTCAGCTCTGGGGCCTGAAATTCACTCAAAAGAAGTTTAATTCAGTTTCATTTATATAGTACCAATTCACAACATAGGTAATCTCAAGACTCCTCACATAGTAAGGTGAAGACCTTCCAATATTATATTACAGAGAAACCTAACAAATCCAAAAGATTCCTTTTAAGCAGCTCTTTGGCAATAGTAGCCTAACAGGAAGAAACAACCAGCAGAACCAGGCTTGAGGAAGGTGGCCACCTGCCTCGACTTTTTTACGTTGAATTTACAGGGGAGAGAGAAGAGCAGTGCAGAGACAAAACAAACAACATTGAAGAAAACAGTGGAGGGGAGGGGAGGTAACAGAAATGTGAAGCTTCCAATCCAGTGAAACCTGTAGAGGGGACATGATGGAGCTAGACGCAGTGTTGTTGACATGCCATGGTGACGTAAGAATGTATGGAGAGGTGCTCAGTGCATCATGGGTAGTCCCCCAGCAGTCTAGGCCTATAGCATCATAACGAAGGGAGGGTTCAGCCAGCCCTAGCTATCAGCTTTATCAAAGGGTTGAGTTGAGAGTGGTCCGAGGTTGGGGGGTGATATTGAGGGAAATGTGGTGTGGACCAATAGTCGGGCATTCAGTTTTAGTTGTATTCAGTAAGAAGTTAGAATCCATGCAGTCCCTGATTGCTGTGAGGTAGTATTGCAGAGAGTGTAGATTGTCCTGATTATCTGGGTAAATGAGATGTGTAACTGACAGTCATCACCACAGCAGTGGTAGGACACAGGGCTGATATGAACAAGGGGCAACAGATACAAACTGAATAGGATGGGTCCGAGGACTAATCCTGGAGGGACCCCACAGGACATGAGGACAGATGAAGATGAAAAATTGTCTACTGTCACTTAAACAACACAATGAAAGCTGTTCCACCGAGGCCAAAACCAGTTCCTCAGCCTGCAATAAGCCTGCAGTCTGAAAGCAGAAAGTGCTTTGTTGGGATAATATGGTACAGTAGGTTCTTTAAGATAAGATGGCACTTGGTCATAAACACCAATGTATGTTAGTATAATATAGTATAGTATTTTAAAATCTATTTTGGATTTTTCAGGGAACCAGTGACGAGAAGCTAATATAAATGATAGATGATCTCTCTTGCTGGTTCTTGAATGCATTATATGCATACATTTGAGTGCATATAAATATGAATTTTTGTAATTATTTGTAGTTGACCTATAATTAACAGCAGAACTATTTCTTGTGTTTGTGAGACACACATACTCGCACAAATTTAGACAAAATCTTTAAATACCAGAAGATTGATGAGCTCCGACGTTAACGGTTCCACTAACGTTACTTTAGAAAGTGAGAAGAACGTTGTGTTGCAGACATGGGTTCATGTTCATTCACTTTTCAGCCTTACTCTAACTGAATGTAGAAGTACTTCAACTGTTCTCTTCATAAAACTATTAATATCACAGGGCTCAGATCATTCCCATCAACACAACCTTAGCGGCTGTATAAATGTTGATTTATGTACAGTATGTATGAGAAAGCAATCTTTATTCTGTTTTTAATTTGTTTAGTTTTTTTCTCTTAAATAAAAAATTAATAAATAAATAAGAGTACCATTAAAGTACCGGATCAATAATCAGCATCAGTAAGAGTAGTAGTACCGTTAACATCCATCCATCTCCATCTGCCTGAAGGTAACCAGCTCATCTGTCCTAGTGTGTTACCATATAAACAGCTGCATTTACTGGCAGCTCTGGATTTCACTTTTGTGTCTAAATGTTCACTACAGAACTGGAGTCAGACATGCATTTAAACATACAGTTATATTAGCTTTTTCACTGTATATTAATAATAAACCATGTAAGTATCCCACTATCCAGTGAGATGTCCTAACATTGACATTCACACAGCTCAGTCTGATTTACACTGCCAACTAAAATGACAATGATTCATACCTTCTCTTCCCACAGATCATATTCATGGTGGGTCGAGGATACCTGTCTCCTGACCTCAGTAAGGTGCGCAGCAATTGTCCAAAGGCCATGAAGAGACTGATGGCTGACTGCCTGAAGAAGAAGAGAGAAGAGCGACCTCTCTTCCCTCAGGTAAGAAACATATGATGACACTTTTACATGTCACAGGGAGGGACAGGTGCATAGGATTTGCTACATTAAACACAGAGGCACCACATCTGAATAACCTGTAAATAGTCCTTCTTTTATCTCAATCACAGGGAAACCAGATATTTATTTTAAACAGGCTATTAGAGAAAAGCATTTCCATGTGAAGACCTACTTTATTGTTTTATTAGTGAGACCTTTTGCTTTTAATTCAAACTCAGCATTTCCTCCAGGTGTACATGCTCTTTTGATAAATTCACTATACATTTTCACAACACCAAGTCCATCAGTGAAACAACAGATCCACCTTGTACTCACCACTCTGCTGCTCCCTGTCTCTTAAAAACAGAAATACAGTTTTCATTTACCAATCAATTCCACTCGCTCCTACTTTGTTGTTCTTTCATTCAGTCTTAAACTTCTGTCAGTGAAACTCAACACTGCACCGATATTTCAACTGAAAAGCTTTCCAGCAACCTGTTTCCTTTGCTGGGAGGCTTTTTATGTGAAACATCAACAGGAAGTTTCAATGGCAGTAGCTAAAAACTGACTGGAAAATCATCAGGGTAGAAGTTTGTATTTACAGTGGCTGATGTTGCCAGCAGAGGGCATCAGATGCTGAAATAAGCAGCTGAATTGAAGTAATTACTTGTTACTTATGTCTTAGTGTGTTTTGCTGGGTTGTGTGTAGTTGTGGATAGTGATCATACTGATTCTGACTAATGACCCCTGGGGACTCCTGTATTTTTCTCAGATCTTGGCATCCATTGAGCTGCTGGCTCGCTCATTACCCAAAATCCACCGCAGCGCCTCCGAGCCTTCATTAAACCGAGCCGGCTTTCAGACAGAGGACTTCAGCTTGTATGCCTGCGCCTCACCTAAAACCCCCATTCAAGCTGGAGGTTACGGTGAGCTAATACTGATACATCACAGACATTTGTCTTAAAGGTCCTCTCCTGGCATTGATTAAACCACTTAGCACTCATCTCTGTTAACAAAATGACACATTTCTAAGTTTTTCTGTGAAAGTAATCCCTCCATGACTTAAAATGGATTAGCTATAACTCTACATCGTCATCTCATTTAGTATACGTGGATCTACAAATACTCAGTTTAGTTTCTACCTCTATCTTCACCTACCCCTCTGCTGCTAGCTTGCAACTCAAACTGCTTGCGCACCTTCTAACTGACCATTTAATTAATATAATTTTTATTTTGGCAAAGTTAATTCCATGGCACAAAATTAAACGTAAACAAAGGTTACCCAAAGAAATGTGTTTCAAAACAATGGCATCATTAGATAAGGACGAGACACACACACATTGAATGAGGCTATATTCCAGCCTAAACATTTTCTTAAACACAATTTTTTCACTAATATTTCAGTTGGTTCTACTTTGACAGCAGGTTAAATCTGACTGAAAGAAAGGCAAAGAAAGATTTTTGTCTCACTTTTTTAATACAGCCTGATAATCCAGCATGGTTGCATGGTTTTGTATGGGTTGACATTACATCCAAGGTAGACTTTTCTGGTCTCTAGGTAGGTGTTGTAATGTGTGTTTCAACATTTTAACTTCTCATCAGGGTCCACCTTAATGAAAAGATGCCAAGAGTAAACCGCTCCACCTGATTAATGGCTGCTGCAGCAGTGCCGGCGCACTCATTTCTCTTTCTCTTTCTCATTTTTCAGGAGAGTTTTCAGCATTTAAGTAAGCGCTGCGGATCTCACCAATCCATCCCTCATCACTTCTCAAAAGTCTTGTGTCCCTTCGGTGGATTCATTCATTACTGAAAACAAACTGAAAAAATTGTCTTGAAGAATGTGCTCTTTTCTTCCTCTGTCACCCTGAAGAAGGAGGCCTCACTGGAGTCCTTCCACCAACAAGCTATCCAGCGGGAAAAGAGCCACAGCGACGAAGAAACAGAATTAGGAAAAAGTACAAAACAAACACACACAAAAAAACAACTTTATTTAAACAAAAAGTAAAGAAAAAAAAAAACAAGACTCAAAGATATCCATACCAATACAGCTTTGAGGAGAGGGGAAGCTCCATGGATCGAAGGAAGGAAAAGATGAAGACAAGAGATGAAGGACATGGAGGTGAAAGGAGGAGCCCAAGCTTTGAGTGCATCTGGTCCTGCGTTTTCTGTGCGGATGAGGACGGAGGCTGGGATATCAGCAAGACGTTGAACTGGACTTGGAGCGATGGCAGAATGGGGCCTGTTGAAGGAGAACAGGCCTCCCGTCCCTCGGTTGATTGAAGGCCAGGCATCGGCCCATCCCTGAGATGAGCTGGAGGTCACTCAGTGGGGGCTGACCCCAGTGGAAGATGACTTGAAAGATAGATCTATTTTTATTTTTTCATTTGTTTCTCATGTTTCAGATTTTAGCTAGCAATTGCTAGGAATGCTAAGCTTTTTGTCCTCTGCATCTTTTTCAAGAGATGGTAGACATGTTAGAAGAAAGCTTTCCTCCTGGTCAAGCAGCACAGGCCTTTGCTTTTTATTTTTTTTGACTTTTTGGCTTACTGCGGACCAAATTCTGCAAAATACTGTATTTTGCCCTCTTGTTTGCCTCCAACATTTTGAATTTGAAGCCCGTGATTAAAGAGAAGAAGCTCTTTATCTACCAACACATTTTTCTCTACCTTTTAAAAATAATTCAAACTTTCATGTCAAAGCAGGAGAAGCGGTTCTTTTGATAGATTTCTGTTAGAAAAGTCCACTTTTCTACCAACAACAGGAACTGTTCTTTGGGAGATGAACATGCTCATTTATTTGGTGGGGGAATCTACATCTGAAGGAATTTTTATTACATTTGAAGAGCCTGTTCTTCACCTACAGATGGTGTTAATACAGTGAGCTTTCACACTTCACCTTTTAAAGGATTTCATGTTTCTGCACAGCTGAGAGTGTGTACAGTACTTGTGGCTTCTCTGAGCTTCCAAGATGTTACACAGCATCTTTGCAAGAAGGCTTTTCCTTTGCTTCTCATGTTTTTCCCCAGATTTTTTGACACTAAGTGCATGTTGTTTTACTTTTTTGGATCATATTGCTTTCTTGTTGCACTCAGCTAAACATGGGGACCTTACTTGTTGCAGCTACTGATTAATGAGCTGTAGCGTTACCTGCTGAAGAACCGCTGATTTTCTGAAGAGTTCTGTTAGTCTTGAAAAGTCAGGAAATTTGATCTCAATCACACCTTTTACTTTCTCTATACACATGCACTTGTACTTTTTTCATTCCAGGGTGTGTTAAGGGTTGTAGGTTCTATCACAGGTTCTTTTCTTTTTTGTTATCGTCGTCGTTTGCCTTTTTCTGTACAGGCAGGCCTGCAGATATTTACTTATTTATGTGAATTTATTTTGTTCGTTTGTTTTCTGGATTTATTTTCCAGAAATGCTTAATTTGAAGCTGTCAGTCTTTCTTTTGACGCTTGTTATTGTCTTTGTGACTCGTGTACTTGCACTTTGTAGAGATGGAATTGAAGCAAATGAGCGACTTGCCTTTCCTTTTTTTTATTGAAGAATAAATTGTGACATACAGAGCAGGTGACTCAAAGTTCAACTTCCAGTGAAAGCGTTATCTGCAGGGTCTGGACTAAATAATTCACTGGGAAGGCTCAGTTATCATCTGAGGACTGTCTGTTCTAAAGGCTCCAGCAGTGGATGTGCCACCATACGTAAAGTGGTGAGAGCTGAGCGAATGAGACTGCTGGCCTGATGTTGTGCAGGTACAGCGCACAGTTGACGCGTCCATCCAAACACTGATAGACTTGTTCCTCATATTCATCATTGTGATCGTGTGTTTCCATCATAAACCCAGGCAACCCCACCCACAGCATCTGTCCCATCTTTGTACATCTAGGACAGAGGCAGGACTGCAACAAGTTACGCTAGCTTGATACAGCCCAGTCCTGACTAAGCACTCTGACCTACCACAGTCCTCGATGGCCACCTCCTCTAATTTAGACATTTCAGTCACCTAAAGGCTTCTGAAATGTGCTACAAGAATCATGTTGAAAATACAAACTGGTGGGAAATTTTAGTAGCAGATTACATGTTGGGAAAAACCATATTGGATAGGTGCAAGGGCACAGACATTGGTTTTATAATGAAAGGTGAGAGAGGAAGAATTTATGCTCCATCTTTAAATGAACGTTATTTGCAGGTACTTCTTTTTTTAGTTGTTTTTAACCTTATAAATAGCTAAGATAATTTTCTGGCATCCAGTGAGTTTGTATTGTCAAGATTCCTCCCATTACAAATTTTAGTAGCTGCCCCGTGAATAAAATGTTAGTGCGGATTTACTTTGCAACTTTGCAAGCCTAGGTGAAGAACAAAACACATTCCAACAGCCCCAAAACATTAGATCTAAAGTGTCCCTGAACAGGATGCACAAAAATTACTGGTGTGATGTGTTGTTAAGACAACAGACTGAAGATTTCCCAAAGTCTGGATAATACAAAGAGTAAGCTAAAGTACTTCTGTGATTACTGATATCTGCTGGGGTAAGCGAGGGGCGCTCAGACACACGGTCATACAGGTGCACTTCAGTTTGATTTTGCAGCCTGCTCTATGTTGCATGGCTGTAAGGGTGGGGCAAAACTTTTAGGATGCTTCAAGGTTTATTACAGGTTGCCATATTGTACTCTTTGCTAACTCAGTAGTTCACTGCCTGTGAACACTACTGACTGTCAAATGAGAATGTAGTGGTGTTACTGAACAGTCTGACAGGTTGGAAACAAACCTCCAGCCTTCTCAGACTTATTTGGTAGAGCCCCAAAGGGAACAGGGACCATCAGGAAGGCTGATGGACCACGTTAGCAACCAGTTTGTAAAAAAGTGGAACAATTAGCAAACTTAGTTAACTTGACAGTCAACGATCAAATGAGCGCTGATGTTGCTATGTTTTCATTGGATGTGCAAAAAACCATGAGCCTTTTATTTCAGATGGGTCTTTTTGTTTGTTTCTTTGAGCTGGTTGTAATGCTCCTCTGCCCTCAAGTGGCAAATAAGCATCGTGGCTTAACCTGTATTAACTGACTGTTTTTTGGCTGTTGGTTCAGAAAAAAGAAGTAAACACTTTATTGATTTATCTTGAAGTTGATATAGAAAATGAAAGAAAAGGAGTGAGAATTAGCTAATTTTCACATCAAAAGTTACGAAGCAACATTAGCATTCATGTGGAGTCTTGAATGACACACTGTTCTTTACACTAGGAATCATTCGGTCATCATCTTAGCAGTAATGTCTGCCAGTCTGAGTGAGTGTTGGCCGTGTTGCTGGGTCATATAGTCCTTTGTTGTACTGTAACACATGCAGTCGATTCATGTTGTATGTGTTTTCATTGAGGGTCACCCGACACTAAGAGCAGCAAAGAGCAGCCAGTCACTTGACTATCTGGTTTCACCAGCAGCTCTTTAGGCAGAGTGGATCCCACTACTCCTTTATCTGCCCTTTATCAATACATGCCTCCCATACAGTATTTCTGCTCGGGTTAGACTGACATACAGAGATGATGTGTGTCTTTTAATTAACAATACATATCGTCCTGCCACAAGGAAGGTTCCACCGCTGTCTATAGCCTCACAACACATCTTTGGAAGCCTGAGCTGACATGTCATTGACCTGTTCAGAAGACTTGAACTTGTTTGGCTTGTGAAGGAGACTGAGTGACTAGAGGTGGAATTGCCTGGAACTTCTTGGTCATGACATTTTTCAAAATAGTAAAGTTAAATACAATTCCAATTATACTGGTGCCTACAGAGCAGGATGAAATCATGTAGGAGGAACATGGTTTTGACTGAGGACTATAGGCAATATGCGGTTCACTTTGAAGGGTTGTCAGTCAAACATTACACACATGTAAGAGTCAGTTCACCTAAATTACTGGAAATGTTTTCTTATTTCAGTGGCATCTATTCATTCTGAAAGATTTTGTGTCAGTTGTAAGGTTTCTGTCTCCAGTCTGATGGGTAACGTACAAAGTTCTTTTTCTAGAAAGGTATATAGTGTGTTTGACGGAGCACAAAGTCCTGAATGCTGTTGGTTACTTGTTATGTGAAGGTTTAGGTATTGGGCCTTATGAAACGTGGGTTGACTTTGACAGTTTGTTTTTCACCTTGGAAGAAGTGGTTGGCAAAATAAGCTCAGTTTGACTGCTCCATGCGTTCCATGCAGTTTTTAAGTTAAAGAATGAACTGTCGAGGTCAGGTTTTAACGCTGCACAAAGTCCCAGAGATACTCTGGTCATGGCAAGTTTAAACATCAAAACCACTTCCGCTGATGGAACCCATGTGATACAGTGAAGAGTAAGAAAGTAAGTGGACCTGGAGTTAAATTTGCGAGCCTCTGTTTTGTGAGTCAACCTCACAAAACATAGCAGGTAGCCTTCGTCCTCTTCTACAGGCAGCAGTATCATTTTCACAGAGCTGTATCTGCAGATAGCAGTTTGTACTGGGATCGGCTGTTTGCTCACATGACGGAACCTGAGGAAGCAAACAGTAATATCTTTCAGAGTGCTGTATTTGTTTTCCGTTGCGATCTTTATTTTCTATGACAATATTAGCACAGATGAGTATCTGCTGAAGCTTCATAGAATCTACAGGAGCAAACACTGGGCTCCATAAGTGCGGCTCCGCTCTCCTCCAGCCACCTCTTATCTTGCCACATGCCCTGTGCTGCTCCTCCTCATCCAAGACTTTCTGTTCAGCCTTTATCTACTTTCATGTTCCTTTCTCTTCTTAAACATTCTCTCCCTCCTCCTTGCCTGCACCTTAAACCCAACAATTCCAATTCCAGCTGAGAACTTTCATGTAAAACTTTATGGAGATTTGTTTTGTTTTGTTTTCACCTGTAAATAGTTGTACAAAGGAAATACTGTCAGTTTGCTAGGAGGCATGGAGACTACAAATGTAACAAATTACAAAATGTTCAAAATACAGAGACAGACATTTTGATAGGCAGACTTCTGAGAAAAACAGTTGAGTGTAAAAATATTTAAGGCTGTATTATAAGGAGAAAGAGCTTAATGTATTTGTTGTGAATATGAAAAACTGATATATTAAAGAAGTGCATGAAAACTGTAGCTTGGTTTCTGGTTCATTTGTATTGTGATGTGTGAGGAGTCTCTGTGCTCTTCTTCCTCTGACTTGGAATTGCCTGCAAACCACATGGTGGCAGCATCTACCACTGGAATGTAGAATAGAATAGAATAGAATAGAAGGTTTTTATTGCTGATTTCTCTATATATCCAGGACATACAGAGGAACCTAAAATATGTTTCTCTCTCATCTTCATGTTAGTGCCATACATTATATTTATAAAAAAAAGGATCAAAATACAGTATAAATACAATAAAGTAAAATAAAATCAACCTATGTACAGTGACAGCTTATTGAGGTCATGCAAATATGGTAGCAGAGATGTACAGTAGTGCAAATGGTTCAGTAAGTGAAGACAGATTGTGATATAATGTACAGACAGTGAATGTATGAGTCTTTATGTGCAAAATGGGTGTGTTACAGTCCAGGGGCAGAGGGGGGAGGTAGTGGGCAGAGTTCAGCTTCCTGACAGCCTGGTGGATGAAGCTGTACAGCAATCTGGTGGAGCGGGCCCTGAGGCTCCGGTACCTTTTTCCTGAAGGCAGGAGACTGGAAAGGGAGTATGAAGGATGGAAGTCGCCACATAACGTGCACAGAAACATCTGTTGCTGCATGCAGACTTTAACAGTGCTGTCAGATTACAGGATATCTTGGATGTTTTCCTGTTCAATGACACGTCTGACAAAATGAAGCATTCTCAATGTTACTGATGATATTTATACACACAGCACATGGCTGTCGTGCTGGAGGGTCCTCTTGTACCATTATCCCCCAGCATCAATTTTCATTCTCTGCAGGTTTTATTAAGTCAATTAAATGTAATGAAAAGAGTAATATGAATCAATACAAATACAAGAATACACTGATCAAATGCAAATGTAAGTGCATGTGTGTAAGCATCTTGGAGAACCTTTCACAGTTCTGTTCATTTAGTGTTTCTGCATCTTCTTTCTCTTAATGTAATGAGCTCAGTGGGGGTCAGGCCAGTCTAGATGTTTGGGATTCCTGACCTGCTGCAGAAGTTAAAGAAAGTACAGATACATTTTCTACATTCAGAGCTGAGCACATAAACTATCTGCAAATCTTTTCTACAGACAACAGGCAATCCAGGAGAAATTAATTTTAGATTCATTCATCTGTAATAAATACTTGTCAAACAGAAGTCTTTACTCTGGAAAGTGTGTAAGTGAGTTCATCAGTGCCTGAGCAATACTCATATTGTACATTCACACGAACACACAAACATGAAAAGTCAGTGTCTCATGCAGCTAGCATGAACTATCTCAGTTTTCCAGCAGTGTTCAGACTGTCTACACCTCTGAAATATGTTAATGCACATCATTAAACATATTTACAACCCCCCATAAAATCACAGAGGCTGCCTGTCTTTCATATCATATTTCCCATTTATCACCACCATGGTTACAATATGGACACCTTTATTTATATGACAGTATGTAATAGCTAGAAGATCCTAATCCTCCCACACAGTGTGGCAGTCTAAAATACATTTGTCAGGAAAATGTGGGAGGGGTAAGATGAATGAATCACCCTCCCTCTCCTAATCTACTGTTGAGGTGCCCTTGTAGTGAAGCCCAAGTGGCTCCAGTGATGCTGTTTACAGTATGAAGCTGTGGAGAAAGCGAGCAGCTTCCAACCAGTGACTGCAAAACTGAAACAGCAGATGAAATCTTTAAAAAACTAACAAAAAAACATATGAGCTGCCTTTCCTACTTTGTGGTGTTTTATTTTGACATGTCTCTATGGACAATGACCCCATCTGTCTCATCTATCTGCCATAGAAAACCCTCCTATCCCCTATGTCCAACCTTAACCATGGAGATACAGTATCACAACAGAAAGTGATCATTTAAATCCTTTGGATGGTCATTTTGGTTTTTAGATCTGAGACATCAGATATGTCATCAAAAAATAGTTTGATTTGTGAAATTGCAGTCTGGCCACACAACATTTTATAAGGCCCTTAATATGAAATCTAATGTGCATAAGAAACATTTAGATGTAGCAGTGATTGCCTGCTGGTCCTCTGTTGGCCTTGTATGCCCTGTGAATGGACAATTAGCATTCAAAAATAGAAGTCCAGAATATGTTGTCACTGTTGGACTGGAGAGGCTGTGACGGGGATGCACTTCCTCATTCAATGAAATAAAAAATAAATACATAAGTTTAATTATTGTAAAAAATTATTGTCAAAAAATATCAGAAAATATGAGGGCTCAGGAAGGGAAGGGGGCCCACAGAGACTGGGACCCAGAATTTTTTTTACTCCACCCCTGCACACAGACGTATGGAATAAATGTTGGTGTGAATAGGATTATTTTTCACATGTACATTTTGGAGAACTTCTTTGTTTCCTTTTGTGTGTTTTTTTTCTTCTTCTTTGATTTCATGCAGCAGCTTCACATCTCCTCTGACCATATCTCCCTCTTTTGTTTCTCCACTTTTCTTTTATGCATTAGTCTCTGCCCACCGTTCATTAGCTTTTCCATCCACAGAACATGCGTCACAACTCAGGACCTCAGACATTGCTTCTTCTGAATGACTTCTCTTTCTAGGTTTCTTTAAAAGCTCCCCTCTCCTCATCTGTTTCCCCACACCTGACAACAGGGCGAAGGAAACTTCCACTACAGGGGCATTACTGTATTCAGCAGCCTCACATCCATAGCTCACTGTATAGTGTGCTGGGATGGCTGAGGGCAGCAGGAATCAGGATTTGACAGATATGGGTTTTTGAAGACTGCCAGGAACTTTGCACAACAGCTGCAGATGCTTCTTTCTTCTGAACACGGGGCTGTTTCACAGTAGACAACAACTTTTAGAAAGTCAGACAATGCTACAGTTCTCAGTTCAGCACCAAACTTCTACATTTTTTAGAGTTTCTAACATAAAAAAACACAACATCAGATGAGGAGACTGACACAACTTTCATATTTCTGTGTCCAGCAAAGGCCTGGGATGTGTTTAACTTGGCAATACACAATGACTGGAGGCAGAAGTAAACAGCCTCTGTCAGAAGTGATGATGAAGACTGAATGTTAATAAGCACAGTAAGATCTACACAGGTGTTGCTTATATTCTCTACAAAACATGCTTTGTTTTCTGCGTAACCTGAGACATTTTATAATCTGTTTATTAAAACTACACAGATAGAACCTAACCGAGATGAAAGGGGTCATTTTCTGGGACTGTGCTTTCATGTGTCATGAAATTGATCAATCACTGATCCTCAGCGTTTGTCCAGGAAACACCTTCTTCTGGGTTTCTATTCCAAGTGATTTGACATGTTTTTTTTTTTTTTTTCATAAAAGTATTTTAAGATTAAGTTAAATTGTGATGATTATTTTGGTAGCAGTTTGGGAAATATGTAACAATAAAGCCAGTGAGAGGTCTCTACAGTATGTATTTACATGTGATGTGATGCAGGCAGATCTGAAGCTGGTCCAAATGTAATTCTGGATGTGTCACATCTTTTCCTCTGACTTTAATCAACACCTGTAGCATCCCAATGCAGCAGAAACGATGAGTGCTTCTTTAAATTGAAAGTGATGTGCGGTCCCTAATGAATAATGCTCTGTGTTGTACTACACACCTGGCCGTTCAGCTGTTCCTCACAGATTTTAGGTTTATACAGTGGAATTATTTGTATTAAAGCTTCTCTGGATGAATCCTGACCTCCATCAGAGCAGTCAGGACAGTTTTATTAAGATAAGCTGGACTAGAGTAATAGAGGTGAACTTTGTAGGTGAACTTGGGTTTTCCCCCAATGTCTGACCGTAGAGTATGGCCTTGTGTTGAATGCTCCTCATTTGTTAAGTTGTATTTTTGTACATGTTGTGCTGATTGTCAACTGAATGTAGTCATTTCACACATTTTCTTTCAGTGTTTATCAGGACCTGATAACAAGTTACCACCCTCAGTACTGCTGCACACCACGTGTGTTCTATATTAGGTGCATCGTCTTTAGCGGTTGCTTTAGCAGAGTTGCTAGTTGCAAAAATACAGACACAGAACACATTGTGGCCATTAGCATCCTCATGACAAGGGCCTGTGATTTCCAGGAGCCCACCACAGAGGTACAGTCTTTGATGGCATAGCTATTATTTGATACTTAGCTCTATCATCTGTCGCATGTGTTGTATTTTCTTTCTAGCGGGACATGCTGAAAAGAATCCATTGTCTTGTACAAGTCAAAATCAGTCAGTACTTTGAGGACTTTGAAAACAAAGGATATGTTTGTCTAGTATGTAAAATGCTGGACAAGACAGCATGAGCTGCTGAAGGAGAGACGTGGTAAACTGCTCTCTCTTCAGGAACCTCAACATATCACACAGCAGGTAAGTGGATTTGATCATTTTACCACCAAGCAATAGTAACAAAATCTATCTACTGATTTGCAAAACGTATCAAATATGCATCAATAACAGCAATGCACCAACACTGGACAACAGAATGTTAACTATCGTGCAATGTTGCTGTAATTTACAAAACGATCAAACCACATCATGCTGGTGAATCAAAAAGACCAGCCGAGCACGGTGCTGTCATGCAGTCTGTTAGATACAGGTGAGTTTGCAGAATTATGTTCTAACATGAGTGATGTTGGGTCATCTTTTCCTATCTAATCTAATGTCATAAACAATTATAAGTATATAAAACGAAAATGTAATTATTGACTCCGATCTTTCACCGTCATGTCTCCTGATGTTATTCTTGGCCTTCCTATCACATAGACAATAGATATGTGGTCTTTGGGTGGTGTTTTAGCAACCATGTACCCCCACTATCCCCTTACCTGGTATGTCATCTAATATTCTTGGATTTAATTGTACAGTTATATGTCAAAACCAAAATAGTACCTTGAGAATCTTTATGGCGAATGCATTTTAAGCACATATTCTCAGATGGGAACTATTGTGGAGACTCTGGGTCGGCTGGGCGACTTCAGCTCTCAGTAAGTGATTATATGTCTACTTGTAGACATTTTTGATAGAGAAACTCTAACCCTAACCCTTTACTAGAATTTAGAATTTTCATCATATTGACTTATTGATCAGTCTATTCGTCACCCACATTGTGACATTGTCTCAATTAACTCCGAGTGTCTCTCCAAGGGTGTAATCAACAGAGGGAGCCAACACCTCAAGAAATAAAGAGTCGCTGCTACTTGCTCAGCTGTTGAAAACAAACCTGCTGTTGTAATAATGAGGCTTCAGATGGTGCTGCTGCTGCCACTGCCTCTCCACTTGACTCTTCACTCACACCTGTAAAGATGGGCCTAAAGAAACCGCTACAGCTAACACCCGCTATCAGTGAAGCACCTGGTGAAGCTGTCAGTGAAGGTACCAGTGAAGCTATTGGTACCAGAAGCAGTAGAACGACCCTGCTGAAAGAGTCACAAGAGTTTCCATCCAGATGTTAAAATGTGTAAATGTCATGGAATTATCACATCTGCAGCTTGAGCAGCATTAGTTTCAGTAATAAGACTAGTAATATAGTAGTAACAGGTTATAGTAACAGAAAAACATTTAGCATGTTGTGTTTCAGTTCATCTGCTTGTTGAAACATCTAGTAGTTCCAGTCATAATGTCTGTCACTAGGTTACGTAAATGAAAACTGAAATTGAAATTTATACGGTATATTTTACATTATTAACTGTAATATTTTGAACAATTTATTGTTATTGTAAATATGACTAAAGAGTAATTCACGTAAACTAACAGACTATTCTTTAATATTAATGATAAATGTAGATGTTTTTCACAGAATACAACTTTTGTTTTACAAACCAATGTTAATAAACGTACAGAATGAACGATGGTAACAATGTTGTTTTTGCATTCCCCTTCTATTTTCCAATCAGTGTTTCCACCATTTCAGAAGTCTGACCTGTCTTTCAGCAGGCTGAACAGTTACTTTGTGGAAGCAGATTAATATCATATCAGCGGACATTGGCAGTAGATAGGTAGTACTTTTTTTTTTTTCAAAAAGCTGCAATCAGAATTAATTTTTGTCCATAAATAATCACGGACATTTGGGCAAAACACAACTAACAACCAACAACAGACTCAGACCAAAATCAGACATTTCCATCCCTTGAACCCTTCTGACTCTATGAATATGTGCCAGTTGCATTATTTATGATGTTAACATCCAAATATGTCAAAATAATTTGCCCATATCAGCCACTGTGTGAGGCTGATATGGTAATTAGATGTAAAAGGTGCACACACTGGTTAGCTCCATGTTTGGGAGTATGCAGCAGTGGAAAGTAAGACCTCAAACATGCTTCACACATTTAAACAAATGCAGACGCATCAATCTGCATAAGATCAATTTCAGTTCTGGAAAGTGTCATCTGAAAACTACTAAAAGTCACGCCCTGTATCTGCTGTGGTTTTCCTTTCTCCAGCCCAATAAGTACAGCATTCTGTGTTTTTATTAGCTTTAAACAGCCTATATTGCCTTCCGAGGAGTAGGTGGAAAGATTATACTTAAGTAAAAGGGTACTTAAAAGAAATTTGACTTAGGTAAAATTATTTGTGCAAAAGTGATTTCAGAAGACCAATGCAGGAGTAAAAAAACAACAACATATCAGTTATGTCCTCTGTTTGACAGATAAGAGTCTTCTCTTAAACTGACTGATAAAACTACATTATAGCAGACAAGAATGTTTACACACAGGCCTGGTTCTATAAGTGGGAAACACAAAGTGGCTCAGACTGAACAACACAACACTATGCCAACATAGCTTGTGCTTGTTTGTGCTTGAGTACAGGAAAGGGGGAATGGGGAGAGTAACAAATTGAAGATCAGCTGTGGCACTGACTTGACCTTACTACTCACTTGTGTTTTCCACAACTCGTACCCCCAGAGGATCTCTCACAGTGTTAAAGAAAACTCAGCCTCATATTTATGCTCCCAGAACAGAGTTAACACCTTGGCTTTAAGTTCTGTGTCACAGAGCAAATCCTGATGCAACATACTGGCAATAATTAGTGTCACTCCAGTTCAGTTCAGTTAGGCATCACGTTATATTCCCATGAAAGAAAACACAAAGAAATAATCAGGAAGCTAAAGACAAAGTTAGCTTGTGGTCAGGTTAAACTTATTTTTTTCATTTTTAAGCTAGCAACCTAAATCTACTATATAACAAACGATTTAACGGCAACTTATAAACTCTGATTCTGTGTGTGACAGTTCATCTGTCTGATATGAGAAAAGTACCCAGTGTGACCTGCTGTTAGAGCCTGATCGAGTCTGCCTCTGTGTCTGAAAAAAATCATAATTATAAGTTTTAATGAAGTTACAGCTGCTGTGCTATGCATGGCTTTGTGCAACTCTCTTTGGAGACACACATATGGATCCTGCTGCCGTTTGATGCTGCAGGTATTTAATAAACTCAGAGGAAAGACTCCTACAAACAGCTGGAAGCAAGAAAATAAACCTCAGCTCCTGTAAACATTTTGTTAAGCCTGATTACATAGATTATTGATGAGTATCATTCATCTGACCTCTAACAGACGCTGTCTTCATCAGTCAAGTTGTATTTTTATTGGTATTTCAGTTTGTATAAGAAGTGAAATTGTAGAGCAAAGTGTAACAAGAATGTGTTTGGAGAGTTTGGCTGTAAACTGTGCCTGGTTTACTCTGATGTTTTTGGACCAAATCTGGTGATGAAATCATTTCACACAACTCAATACATTACTCATGCCTACCTTGCGGGGCCGTTCGGTTTAGACTGTGCAGTGTTGAAAGTGATATGTAATGTAACTGGGTCTGATCTACCAAGATTGCTGTCATTCACATCAAGATCACTGTCACAACTTTTATGGGAAACTTACTAGGGTCCTTATTCACACATCAAGTCAACACATTCAGATGCTCCTCAGAAAGGAGTGTGTATCTAAAAGTTGCTTACTGATAATGGGGAAACATGGCATCCAAATTAAGTGAAATTGTCAGAAGTCAAATAGTTATTCTATGTTATTCAGAGAATGGCTTTATCAATGTAAATTCCTGGCTAGACTGTAAAACACTGAGTAAACTACATCAGTTGCATTTCTAACAGGACCTGGCTGACCAAAAGTGCACAAAAGCACACCATCAGAGATGGAAAAGCAGCTTCATACCAGATACACAAATTACTAAATAAAGAACGCAAGACTCAAATCAACACAAGTTCTTTCAAAAGTGCTAGTAGTGCTTTCATTGGATGAGGAGCATCTCTGACTTCTCAGGAGGGGAAACGCTTAGGGGAAGACTAAGACAGAGCAGCATCTTAGAGTGGATGATGGAAAGTTCTATCTACTGATGAATCCAAGTTAGAGATGAGTGTCAGTAACCGAAGAGTAAATATAAGGAGACCAACTGGGGAGAGTGAATGACACCATAGTGGATCTAACCCACAGTGAAACATGCTGCTGGAAATATTCAAATCTGGGAGTGAACACTGTGGACCTGGTCACCTGCAGAGAATCATCTCCACTCTGATCAAGGAGAAGCAGCACTCCAGTCTTCATCCTCTGGTTTGCATCTTTGTGGAGAAGGACTCATGCTGCAGCAGGATAATGATCCAAACCAGAGCCGACCGTACCCAATATGGCGCCCTAGGCCAGATTTTATATGGCGCCCCCCTCCATCAGCAATTTACATACACTTACAAAAGAAATCAAATATCATTGTTTTGTAGTAATATTAACTGGGCATTGCTTTACATTTGAATCAATATGAGCTTTTCCATTTTAAGAGTTAATAGTAATAACTAGTTGTAATATAATTATATTGAAGATGAATTTTTTCCTGATTTTGTGGCGCCCCCCGGAGGCCAAGTCGCCCTTAGCATTTGCCTATATTGCTTAATGGGCCAGCCGGCTGTGATCCAAACACACCTCAAAGCTTTGACTGGAAGACCAGAGACCAAGGAGTGCTGACTGTCATGGACGTTCCTTCACAGTCACCTGACCTCAACCTCACTGAACATTTATGGGGAACCTGAAGACTGAGAAAAACATTCTTGACATAACAAGACAGTCTTTAGAACACTGTCACATCATGCTGGTTATGATGAGTTATTAGGTTTTGCACAAACTTGGAGAGTCCATGCACCTTGTGTGTTGCTACTAAAAAAGCCAAAGGGCGGCAGACTAAATACTAATATATCAGTAAATTCATTAACATTTTCTAGAGCTTCAACTGAAATTGTTAAGCTGATACTGCCATTTGGAATGAAATATAGGAGTATCTTTACTAGTGGTCTCTGACTTTTGGACACCACCATAGATTCAACTATACTGATATTGAGGTCAGCATTTTGGGAAATACGATCTTAGACCAGCCTTGTATTTAAGAGTGAAATTAGAAGGAGTCAGGAGAGCTGGATTTAGGAGCTGGTTAGCTTAGCTTAGTATAAAGACGAAGCAGTATGGTAGCAGCTATGCTTTTTCCCAATGTTCAAATCCAGCACCTAGAAAGTTGACCATTGTGTCATCTTTGTTGAAATTCATACACCACATCTGAATAAACTCAACCACATTACATTGTAGCTGGTAACATGGGATGGATGGATGGATGGATGGATGGATGGACGGACGGACGGACGGACGGACGGATGACGGACGGATGGATGGATGGACGGGCAGATGGATGGACGGATGGATGGATGGATGGACGGACGGACGGACGGACGGACGGACGGACGGACAGACAGACAGACAGACAGACAGACAGACAGACAGATAGATAGATAGATAGATAGATAGATAGATAGATAGATAGATAGATAGATAGATAGATAGA
>OMNN01040565.1:0-14891 GCA_900302755.1 Chromis chromis | reverse complement strand
GGTACTCTGGCTTGTGCAGTGGGGCCTCTGTCAATCAAACTTGTTCCACTGCATCCTGTTGATGCTTGATCAGAATGGGGTCTAGGAAGTTTGGAGGTCAAATCAACATCTTGGACCATTGTCATGTTCCTCAAGATGTTCCTGATTGGTTGATGTTTTTGCCATGTGATGGGGTGCATTTTCCTGCGGGGGTAGGCCAGTGACATTTGGGATTTCCATTGGCATGAGGGAGTGTGCTTGTTCTGGGACAATGTTTATTTGGGTGTCTAAGTCTTATCAACACGGATGGCAAAATCCAAGGTTTTCAAGCAGAACACCACATAGTACCAATATGATCAATGTTATTCACTTCACCTGTCAGTGGTCATAATGTTGTGGCTGATTGGTGTATAGTGTCACTATGTGCACATAATGCAGTGAAATTATACCATAAGTATCAATATTATTGTCACATTTTTGTTTAAATACACATAGAGAGAAACAATGGTGAAGAAAGAAGCAGCAATGACATCTAAATTCAGAGTTAAGCACAAAGAGTTGAATAGAGTTTTGATGTGCTGGACTTGTTCTGCGAAGACTGATGACAGCCTGTTATCATCCGCGGCTTCTGTGCTTCCAGCGAATGATTAATGTGATATAATAAAGCCTTCCTGCATCCCAGGAATGCAGGTGACTGCGCTAACCACATGCTAAGTAGCTGTGATGCTCAATACAATTCACATTTCATAATTCATACAGTCACCTACAGGCTCCTCTTGGCACTCGACAGACACGGAGCCATATGGTCCTGACCGATCCAGTGCCAGTCCGTGATGTGTATTGATGCTGCCTGAAACCCTCGGCGGGCCTCGTATTTACGGTGAGATTAGCATCATGTCTGCTGTTCCTCCTTTTCAACAGAAACCCCAGACGATCAAACAAAACTTCACGAGGACGACAAACGAGTAGAGACAGAAGTGAAACAGGGCCTTGTAGCGCAGAAAGAGGTGGAAGGAAGGAAGGAGTGCTGTCATGCTCTCAGCTCACACCGAAACACAGAGTTAGCAGCGGCTGTCTTGACAGATCCCCTGTTTGATCAGCTGAATGGAAAGAGATCAAGCAGCATATTTCAGCATTGCCACAATTACTTGGCCAAAGTTTTTTTTGATACCGCTGTTCTGCAGAATACCAATGAGAATACCGGGTCTCTCTAAATTCACCAAGGGAGAGTGCATTCGCGCCATTTACTCCTCAAAAAAAAAAAAAAAATCAAGGATTATTGTGCATGACGTATCACATTACGGATATTCGAGCTCGATGTATGGCGGCTATAATTTCCCATCTAGAGGCAGTAGCTGTCGTGAAATGGTGATTCACAATGCGTGTATCCTCCATTATCAGCGCAGAGGTGGGGTGAATGGAGGTTGGTGAGATTAAAGTCCAAAGAGGGAGACGGAAGCAATTGTTGATGCTGTTCACATTAGGTCATTAGGATGAGGAATGGTCTTGATATTTAACAACGCCACGACGTGTCCTGCATATGAGAGTGAGGGAGGGTTATCTGCCCATGAGTGAGAGCCTATGAAGAAGCAACACTGCAGCTGTTGCAGGGTGGGTCTTCACATTTTCCTGCAGTGTTATCGTGCTCAGGTGTGAGTTATTTTGCCATTTTAAGTGAAAGATGATTGTCCAGATCAGTGAATCTGGGGATAAATTAACCAATCAGGGCGGTTTGAGTGGAGTCAAAGATCAACAGAGATGGTCAGTAGGCAGATAATCTGGCTTTGTGTCACAGTAAACATTCAGGGCAGTGGGCAGATCAGAGTTGAGCAGAATTAGACAAGGCTGCCAAAACTGTATGTGGGTTCAAATGGGATTATACTACTAATCCCCTTGATCTTCATACACCGATAAGCATCCATAATCCCTCACCTCACCAGGATTTTTTTTTTTTTTTAAGAGAGAGGATGAAAAATGCAGTGGCTAATTCAAAAGGATGTCAGAATACCTACTGTAGTTCTCAGAGAGGAGAAGAGAAGCAGCTTCCTACTGGTTCTGTGAGAGGAGCTGGTGTTTGTGTTTAAAGGAGGTGTAGCTACAGGCAACCTGCGCTAAGCTCTTTGAAGCTTTGTTAGAATGAGCACAAAGCAAGTAAATAGGGCAAAAAAATGTGGTGCAGAAAAATGTCACACAGATATATATATATAAAAAACAACCACAGGCAAAAAATGTGTTAGATTTTTTTACCAGTGGAATTATCATCCTTCGTTCCATCATTACTATAACCTTTTGAGCATCATTCACCGGATACCACCGAGAGATAATGACCATCACCACAACCTCACCAAATGAACCTAATCCTCTTAGTTATGTGCTCACTAATTACACACACTAAATATTAAAATCCGATTAAATTATTTCCCATTTTACGAGTCGTACGGTGATGTAATGAGACCACTGTTGACGTTTTGATTACCATAAATTACTGCATGGGCTTTAATTAGTGTAACAATGTTTGATTTATCGGGATTCCAAACAAACGAGGCTTTCATCAGCCACCTGCAAGCAAGAAATCATTTGTTTTGACAGTGAAAGAGGCGATTACGACAAGCTGTCAGTCAGGGGGAAACTTTCCCTGCTCCAAGTCATGATGGTAAGGGAGTTCACTTCGAGTTCATGTGTTCTCACCTGCCAACAAGAGAGAAGCTTGTTTAGCCCTTATCAGTTTCCCCCTGGCAAGTAAAGAGCATCCAAAGAGATGTTTAAGTTGCATTTTATCCAGTTTTCCCACTGCAGATGTGTGACATCAACTAACAGCTGATTGTCTTCGTCTTTGTCACTGCACCTTTAGCCTCACTGCACAATAATAATATACATACACCGATCAGGCATAACATTATGAGCACCTGTTTAATATTGGGTTGGTCCCCTTATGTGCTCAAAAATGCTCTGAATTATTGGACATGGAGGAGGACCTCTCACGGTGTCCTATGGGGTCTGGCACCAGGATGTTGGCAGTGGATCCTTTGGGTACTCTGGCTTGTGCAGTGGGGGCCTCTGTCAATCAAACTTGTTCCACTGCATCCTGTTGATGCTTGATCAGAATGGGGTCTAGGAAGTTTGGAGGTCACATCAACATCTTGGGCCATTGTCACGTCTCATCAACACGTATGTCAAAATCCAAGGTTTTCCAGCAGAACACCACATAGTACCAATATGATCAATGTTATTCACTTCACCTGTCAGTGGTTTTAAATTTTGTGGCTGATTGGTGTACATCTGCACATTTTTGAGGAGGCAATTAAGTATAGTTACATCTAAGCCATTTAAAGATGGAAAGGAAGGTATTATTTTAATGGAAAAACCATAGACAGTGGTGAGTTGTTATGGGTGTGATCAGCAAACAGAGAGAGACTTTAATGTTTTCCTGCCAGGATACATAATGATGCATTAGGAGGTCTGGCATAAGGGGCACACTGTTTATTTTTTTGCCTCAATGCAGATTAACCCGACCTTGGACAGAACCACAAATACAAGCTTTATTGCTTTTCACCAGCAGCTTTATTAACATTTCGAGGTTGTTACTTCATTCACCAACAGTCCAAACCCGTAATTAACCATTTATATTTCTATTTTTGTGCTACTTTGAAGATGTATTTCATGAATATCCTTTTGTGAGGTTTTTTAGTGGACAAGTTAATGCACTTAACGAATTCATAAACTGTGCATTCACTTTAATGCTCTCTAATCAAATGTTGGTATCAAACACACCCAGCAGATTTAAAGTTTTAAATGCCCTAGCAGCTGCTGTGGTCTGTTTTCTCTGCAGGATGATTCATTACTCCAGTGGTGATGCATGCAAACTTGAAAAAAAAGAGACAGAGAGTAGTGCAAGAAGCAGCTTTCTTATCTTTTCTTCAGCATAGGTGACTGCTGCAATATCAGAACCTGCAGCAGCATCAGCAGCAGCTCTGGACTACTGCTTCTGCGCTGACTCAACTCATCCAAATGACGCTCAGTGTATTTGTCCCTGCAGTAAAAGAAAAAAAAAACACATACAGGTCATCTCCTGCACTTCACAGCCTATTACATCGGTTACTTCAGCTGTCATCCCTCCCAGTCCTCCTCTCCCTCCTCTTTTTGACAGGCATGCGTCATCTCCATCCCCGATTGTTGGGTGAAAAAGTGGGCAGTTCGGGATTTCATATCTGGCGTCACTTTCTCCCAACTCCGTCCTTTTCTCCTCCGAGCCTCCGAGTCGGTCGGCAGCTTCCACCCCCCTTATTTCACCTGTGCAGAGCATCCGGAGCCGGACGGGACGGGACAGACGCACTGCAGCAAGGAGCCGAGAGGCAGCTGACGGAGAATACTAGATCCAGCCAAGAAGTGTGTCCATCCTGCATCAGCTGGAAATGCTGCTCAGAAGAACCCGGTAAGCTGCTACTGCTGTGTTCATGATGCGCAGTTGCTTTCAAAGTTCTTTTGAATGTCATGTTAAATTGCGGTGTCATTTCAGAAAATTACACTCTTTAACTCTTAATTTGCGTTGTAATAGTTCCAGCTCTCCAAAGGGCACTGGTTATTATTGCTTCCCATAAAATGTCATTGTGGGAGTTCAACTTTTCTTGCACTGCATGAAATGAACCCCCCTCTGTGTTAAAGCAGCTGATATATTCCTGAAGTATTCAAAGAAATGATTGTGGATTCCTTTAATGATTTTCCACTCAGGCATGCATGAATATTTCTAGGATTATGAGGTGAAATTCAAGATGACAGCTGTTTAAAATAGACTTTCTGCACATTGCATTTACAAAAAGCGACTCTTGTGTGGTCCAGACCAACGCAAAAGTATTTTTAATGTTATTTTGAGGCTTTCGGGTGCCCTGCAGATACAAGAGGCTGACTTTTTTGTCTTAAGTGCATGTTTTATTTTCACTTTCTGTGGCTCACCTCAGGGCTCAGGTGGATTTGAGTAATGGACAGGTAGAAGGACAGAGGGCAACATAAAGCAGACTTTTAAAGGTTTTTCTCTTTCTCTTTGATGGTCTGGTGGCTCTTTGGTCTGATACAAACCAGTGAGGCAAGAGAAAGTGAAGACACTGGTTTGGGTGTGTTGTAAATCCTGGTGAAAATAGGTTAACAAAATGTGCCCTAGTGGTAGTTAGAGCCTCACTGATATATCAGTTGGCCGATATTATGAGCCAATATTGGCCTGGCACAGCTATGTCAGTATTGCTGTATGTGTTCTCCAACAGGAAAACTTTTAAAAAACTTTTTTTTATACAGAATATAATGCAGAAAAAGATCCATTAGAGTCATTTAGAAATGGTGTCATCGCACAGTTTGCTCAGCTGTCTGCAGCACATGTAGCAGAGCAGCTGGTGGTGCAGAGTCAAGTGGTGTCCTTGTTATAAGCTGCTGACTAGTTTGTGAAATACATTGCTGGAAATTCAATACACAACTGCCCCATCCTTTTCTCAATATTATTTTAACATATATGTGTGCATGTATAAAGAAAATTGGGAGTCAATATCAGAATTTTTCAGTCTTTAAAAATTGATATTGGCATTTGCAAAAGTCCAGTATCGTTCAGGCTCTAATTTTAATAGTAATAGTAGACATTTTAAGGTAGTCTGTTGAAATGAAGCAGCAGGTATGATGTTATAAATAGTGTAGCTGAGCCTGCAGTGACTATTTGTTGTTAAGGATGAACATTAAGATGTATAAGCAGTTAAATACCTAGCCTGACTCCAGACCTCTGGGTCGTTTCCCACATTCAAATATTCAGAATGAATAATGAATCAAACCCATGATGCCAGTTCAGCCTGATGGTTAGATATGAAGCAGGGCGACACAATGACTCTCCTGTCTCTGAGTGCGTATGCAGAAAAACACTGCAGTTCAGTGATGGTAATATAACTGCACAATAGCAAGCTGTTGAAGATGAAGATCAGGCAGGGCGGCTGTGGCTCAGGTGATAGAGTGGGTTGTCCACTGATGGCAAGGTTGGCGCTTCAATCCCCGGCCCCTCCGTGTGCCGAAGTGTCCTTGGGCAAGACACTGAATCTGAAGTTGCTCCCAATGGCAGGCAGGCACCTTGCATGGAAGTCTGTCGCCATTGGTGTGTGAATGGGTGAATGTAAAACACATTGTAAAGCGCTTTGAGTACCACTAAGGTAGAAAGGTGCTATATAAGTGCAGACCATTTACCAACAATATACTTTACCCTCTTTAATCTTATGGAAAATTGTCAGTCGTTTTCTTTCTCTATCCTAAACTTTGGAGCAGAAACTCATGAAATATATGCTCTTCCACTTTCTCTGTGGATACATGGCTAAATGTATGCTCCCTTTGAGATGTAAATTTATGGAAATGGGTCCATACAAGTAATATAAACCGGCAAAGTGCAATAAGAAACAAAAATATCTGTTAATTGTATAAAGGAAAGTCCTTGTGCCAAAAGCAACACCTTTCAAGCTACCTCGGTTAAGTCTGGAGGTTTGCTCTGAACTGCGAAAGTTGGAAGCTACCTGAACCTGAGGTCACATGATCTAATCAGGAGGCTCATGAATGTACTTCTTGTGTATAACAGGCTGTGGTCCGCCCGTGGATTTGCTGAGTCAGGTCTGGGATCAGGAGTTTGTTTTAAACTTTCCCAGACACACTGGGTGGTGGATCATCTGGTGGGTGACTCCTCCAAAGTGGGAGACAGACAGTTGGTTTATTGGAGATGTCGGGGATAGTGCTGAGTAAGCGCTACTTCTCAGATGTGTGGCGGTGTTGCAGTCGATGTTGCAGGGAGTCGGAGGTGTGGTGTTGAGGGAATAGTCAGACGTGGGTCAGACAAGGCCAACTTTTTCCTGCTCTGGAGTGAGAAAATCATCCTATCAAGCTCTCTAAATTATGCACAGACTGACCTTAAGTTAATTTGTGCTACGCTGGATACTTAATTTCTGTTCGATTTCTTATTAACGAGGTTAATTTGTGATTCTTTTTCCCGCTTTCTTCTTTTTCTGATGCTTGATTGTCAGGCGAGTGTCATCAGCATATATGGATTTTGGAGGATTTGATTTTGAGCTGAATAGGAGGAGGAACTGATTCTTGTGGGATCCTTCTGTCCTCTTTATATACCTTTAATCTGTCTGAGATGAACATCCAGTCGCTGACCTGAGATTCGACCGTTACCCTCACAGACAAACATGAGCAGGAGGACAAAAGAAATAAATTAGCAGCTATTTGTCAGAATGTTGCAAATATTACGTTAGTTATATTAAAATATAGCTATAAGATGGAGTATAAACTCTATGTTTGAATTATTTTTGTTAATACAGTAGGATAAGACAAAAGTGGAATTCTATCTGGTGCCTTCTTCAGCAAGCATTTTATATTTCACATAATTCCTGTTAAATATTTTGTTTGCAATCGTGTCAATAAACCTGAAGTCGAACATGTAAAAAAACTGAGATGAAAGGACAGAAACGTCAACTAGAGTTGATTTCTACCTTGTAAAAACTTGATTACAGTGCATTTTAGGACATCTCTGTTGTATTTTATCTGTGACTCAATAGCTGTTTCCGGCTCAGCGCTCTTCATAGCTTAAAGCACATCAGTCACACCGGCATGGTTGACCCGGCTGAACTGGGACCAGGAGTCATTTTCTGGTTTGTTGGTTTGCCTTTATTGACCTTAATGCAGAGGTACTGCAGAGGCCACCCAGGAGAAGCAGCAGCAGCACAGACAGCCATCTTAGCATCCTTTTTTAACGTTCCTTTTTAAATATTACTTACTGCCATGTTGACACGGCAGATTTTTCAAGTTCCAGCCAACCAGTGCAGTTGCTTACTGTACTTGTCTGTGTGCAGCAGCAGCAGCAGGAGGAGAGTGGATTAGTTCTGCTTGTGGATGATGCATGGGCTGCAGTACGTGGACCTCTAAATGCAGTGGGTGGCATTGATTTCAGCTTGACTTGTCTTCATTGTTACTCTGGTGAAAACGAGCAGAACTGCAGAGCGCCTGGTGACAGCGAGGGGCCAAAGGCCTCGGCGAGGAACGCCATTTAAAGACGGCACAAAACGACCAGCAGCAACCAGGATTTTCTCCTCTGTCATCAGTGTGAATGCACAGACCCATATTTAAGGGCACTATCAAAGCAGTTATAGCATCTGAATCAGTGCGCGGGGTCCTAATGTGGCCGTTTCTTTTGTACAAAGCCTGCTCCGGAGCGATTCTTAGCGGTTTAAAACTTCCTTTTCCATCCCTGAAAAGACAGAAAGAAAAGAGGAAAAAAAAAGCGAGCAAGCGTGCCAGTGCCCCGTCCTTTAATTTTCCCCGAGGCCTTTTGTGAGTGAGTCGGTATGAAGTGAAAGCACAGTGTGCAGCTGTCCTCTTGGCCCACTGCTTGCTTTTTGTAAGAAGGTTTTCTTGTCAAGAATACTAATAGTGATACCAGTTCTGTGGAGTCCACCCAGCTGGCGAGAAAACAGACAACAATTATGCTGCTATCAAAGAAGGGCCATTTAATTTGACACAAGTTAGTGAGCTGTGTTTGTGCTGACTCCTTACGAATGGCACGTTTGATATACAGACGCAGAGAAGGTCGGCTTTATTCGCGCTTGGTAAACTTCTGGCTCACAGAGGATCTCGTCTTGCTCTGTTTTTTCAGCTCTAACTTTAGCTCCTGTTATCATTTGCTGGAAAGTGTTTGGCTCTGAGGTTCCAAATGAGACTACATGAGTCCCTGATATAAACGACACACACAGACTCCCTCCTCTGTGCTCTGCTGTGGATTTCTTTGGAGGCTCTTTTCAACATTTGCCCATCAAGAGTTTTGTTGTGTTTGGTGGCTTCAGCAACAGTTAAACAATCTGAGACTTTCTTTGTCTGGTGAAAGCAAAGCACAAATGTCTCTTCTGAGGCGTATCAGGAGCACCTTGGTCACATTCGGCTGCTCTCTCATTTTCATTCTCAGCGTCCCACATCCATACTTCATGTTATCTGGTGTGTTCACGCCGGGAAAGGTTTAAAAATAACAGAGCTATTCTCAAAACGGGCAGAAAAAGAAAACTGTCCCACAATGCAACGCACAAAAGGAACATCTCACAGCTGGAAAAAATTATGACAAGCTGCTTTCCTCAGAAAACAACATAAATGAGTAATATATTTCTGGAGAAAGCATGTTTGTTGTCTCTTTGTGATGTGTAATTATAAAAGCTTTTTGAAACTGCACTGTGTGAGCACATGTGTACTAAACAGTGAAACTTTGAAGATTACAGCTGGAAATGAGGCTGTTTTAAAAATCATTCTTATAGGGAAATGTATTTAGATTCAGTGTGTTCTCACGGTTATATATATAAAACCTGAATATCTGACAGCATAGAAAGGTCACAAAGTGTAGGGGTGAAAGTAGTCGATGCTAAACAGTATTGCACTTGGGAGGATGTTGATTAAATCACTTTAAAAAAAAATTTTTTTAAACACCAAATTTTGCCACATTTCTGAAACATAAGTTCATTTTTGTAAACCCTGAAGAGTAATTGGAAACCAGAACGTTGCATTTTAATGACGACTGAACGCTCGCAGCTTCGTCTGAGGTTGTGTGAGGTCAGCGTGGACGTCCTGCCATGGCTGCTGGGTTAATAACAGGGCCAGGCTGGTGACGGAGAGCTGGCAGAAGGCCGCCGGGCTGAGACGCCGTGTCATTAGCTCCCGGAGGTGATGAATGGCTTGTGGTCGGGAGCCTGTGCTCTCAGCTTCCCTTTGAAAACCAGAGAAGTTGGTTTTTTATGCTGCATGATTGAGCTCTGAGATGCGTTTTCTTTTTTTGTGTGTGATCTTGTGGGACTTTACACAGAGATTTAAGCTCCAAAGTTATGTCTAAAACCAAAGAATCTTTCTGGCAAAGCTGGCAGTGATTTATTTCTAAATGTAATGGTTGCACTCTGTTGCCAGTTTATTAGGTACACGTAGCTAGAAACTAATGCCGTCTAAAAGCAACAGCCCTGCAGTAAATTATAGCTTCATGCAAGTTGTAATGTTCAGTTTTAGCGAGGTGTTGATCCAACTCTATGGTTATTTTGGAGGCTTTACCATTATACTAAGTTGTTCTTTGTCACTTTTCAAGTAGGAAATTAGATTTGCAGCAAGCTTTGACTGATTTACAGTTTATTTTTCTATTCATCACTGAGGATTATTCTTGTCAAACACACTAATAAAACTTTTTACACCCAATTTATCAGTGAGAGTAAACATTAAGAACATCTATTTCAATCACTATAAAGTGAATGGATGTTCCATCCCAGTATATACAAACAGGTATAGGCATTATAGACGTTTTCCTACCATTTATGCACAGAATGACATATTAAATAAGTATTGGATGATAAGGATATTCACGACATTTACAATTAACATGTGGTCAGATGTTAGCATGCTAAGCTAAGGCTGCCTAATTACAGCCTCAGAAAGCTGCAGACTCCAGGCTTTGTGATGAGCATGTTTGCCTTCTTAATAAGCAATTTTGACCTTTTTATTGTGATAATCTGCCCACCTTAAAATTTCATTAGCTTTTCTTCTTTCTAAGATTAATCTCTGAATTTATTATATGATGAAAAAGTAGCAAATAGCAAAAATACAAATGACAAATTGCCAGAATCAGACCATTTTAGAATAACATTGCACTGTAAAAACAAAATCTGTCAAAATAAAGTGGCATACTTTAACGTTTAAAACTGCAAAAACAGTGAGAAAAAAACTGTGTAATTTAATTAAGTCCCGCATTGTAAAAGAACAAATTATGATGTGGATATTCTGTACAGTTTTGAACTGCTTTAAAAAAAAAAAATTGTTGTTGTTTTTTAACAATCAACATGTAAATTAATGCTTTTTTTCTGTGAGGTTTTTATCTGTAACTAAAAAAACATAAGAAAAACCTGTGTTTTAACAGTAATAATGTTTTTTTTTCAAATAGCTGCAAAACTCTGAAAAATTACAGTATTTATGCCAATATGAATAGAGTAAAAAGTGTAACTTGTGTAATTTTACAGTCAGATGTTGTAAAATAACATAAATTAATAACACAAATAACAATAATAACACAATAATACATTTTTTTTAAAGTGTTATCATGTAAATAAACACCTTTTTCTGTAATTTTAGAATAAGGAAAATCTGTAAAATAACTGTAAATTGTTTTTAAAAAATTACAGTTAAAACAGTGTGTGACCAGCTAGACCTAAGATTAAACCACAGTAGTTATTTTTGACTGTGTTTGCCTTTTTATCTCCACAGACATGTCCAGATTCTTCCACTTCTTTGTGCAGTTTGCAGTCTCACTCTGGCTTTTCCCACCCAAACTCCATCTGCATATGGTACGTTTAATTTTCCCCTTATCTCTTACTTTTATGTGCCATTAAATATAAGTAAAGACTATAAAGGTGCTTTTAGAATTAAGGGCAGGATTCATACTTCTCAGCAAATTTCTGCTCTGTTCTTCACAGTCTGTACCTTTTTGTTTTTTTGCAGATGAGGTGCGGCAGCTCCAGGTGAACATCCCCCACTCAGGTCCGGTTTCTGCCCCACTGGGCAGCTCCATCTCCATCCCCTGCCTGGTGACTCTGTCCTCCACAGCCTCCTCCTCCTCCTCCCCTGCTGTGGTCCCTCGGGTTAAGTGGACGGTGGTGTCCGGTGGGGTGGAGACGCAGATCTTGGTGGCTCGGGGTCAGAGGGTGAAGGTCAACGAACTGTACCGAGATCGTGCCGCACTGCTCAACTACACGTCAACGCCTGACGACCTGTCGCTGTGGCTGGGAGATCTGCGCTCCAGTGACTCGGGTCACTATCGCTGCGAGGTGCAGCAGGGCCTGGAGGACGCGAGCGACCTCGCACAACTCAAAGTCAAAGGTAGAACAATGAAAGGCATCCTCAATAAAGCCTGGGAAAGATTAAACACAACATTTAGGGGATGTTTAGGTGATAAAGGGTCAGTGGTGGCCTAGTGGTTTGTGAAGAGAACTTGTAACCGGTGGGTCGCCGGTTCGAGTCCCCGGACTGGCAAGAGGTTGAGGTGGGGAAGTTAGAGTGACTGCAAGGCCCTTAACCCCTGACTGCTTATTATTACCTCCACCAAGCGCGTGTTATCTAATTGGTTCTTTAACTTTATTTCATTGTTGGATTTTATTGTCTTTTACCATTATTTATTTACTTATTCATGTATTTGTCTTACTTATTTACTATTATTATCATTTTTAGCTGTGTGTTTATGGATTTACCCTCTAGTTTTCTTTTATTCCACTTCTTCTTTCCCTTACTTGGATGAGGCATTTTATTGATTTACCTGTTGCTGTTGAGGGTACGTGAACCTGTATGTATGTGTTTTTAGGTGTTGTGTTCCACTACAGAGATGCTTTGGGCCGATACGCCTTCACCTTCCATCAGGCCCGGAGAGCTTGTGAGGCCATCGGGGCTCAAGTGGCGACTCCTGACCAGCTGCTGGCGGCTTATTACGACGGATACGAGCAGTGTGACGCAGGCTGGCTGGCAGATCAGTCCGTCAGGTATTTCATCGCCTCTGTGTCGCCTCGCGCTCAAACTACACAAATAGTTTAAAAGGTTACTGTCATGTGAAGAATGCTGATTGGTTTTTGTGCAGGTATCCAATCCAAGTGCCCCGTGAAGGCTGCTATGGAGACATGGATGGGCAGCCAGGAGTGAGAAACTACGGGACGATGGATCCAGATGATCTGTTTGATGTTTATTGTTATGTAGAGCAAATTGATGGTATGAATTCTAATACTGTTACTAAATACAGATTTTTGTAGGTTAATGCTGGTGTCACTATTTAAGAACTTAATAACTGTGATAATTATATATCTGCCGTTATTTATCTCAACATTTTTGATCTCTTAGATTTGTTTTCTTATGGAAGTGTGAGACATTTGTGCAAGATATATGACAAATGATAAAAGACAAAAGGGGCAGTGGTGGCCTAATAGTTTGTGAAGCCGGTTCGAGTCCCCGGACTGGCAAGAAGTTGAGGTGGGGAAAGTGAGAGCAACCGCTTGTCCCAGTCACCACCACTGTGGGCCCTTGAGCAAGGCCCTTAACCCCTGACTGCTCCCCGGGTGCTGCACCGCGACAGCCCACTGCTCCTAGTATGTATAGTTAAGGTTAACTTTGAATAGGATGAATGCAGAGAAGGAATTTCCCCAAGGGGATCAATAAAGGTTAGATTATTATTATTATAATTATTAAACAGGGCATTTTGCATTTGAAAAACATCTACATCAGGATCAGTCTATCTTAAATTATTACATTTTTGAAAGAATTTCTGCTCAACCATCTATGATTTGCCTGGAACCTTTATAGCATAAAATATGCATGTTCATAAACTCTCACTTTCAGCACATTTTTTTGAACATTGAAATTTGAGGCTATGTTAGAACAACAATATCTCAGGAACCTTTAAAGATAAAAACCTGAAATTTTCACAGTTATTTTTCATCATGCCATTGATCTAGAATCTGCCATATTGGAAAAGTACATTAAATAGTCTGAGTGAGCTGAAATCTGAGTTGTCTTGAAAAGTCCCATCATTAAGCAGATACTGTATTAACATATACCTTGGCCAGGTCTCCCTTGCAAAAGAGATTTCTAATCTCAGTGGGACGTCATGGTTAAATAAAGGTAAATAATAATAATAAAATATGAACAGAAAAATTAAAATGCAGAAATCAAATAGAATTTTCAGACGGATGTATCGATCACCATTCTAAATATCCATAGCTTATGATAGAAAAGTTTCTAGCCATTTAGAATAGTTGATGATTTGAGATACAATAACTATTAATAGTTTTTCTGTTTACCTTAACATATTGTAGTATCTTTGTACTGCAATTTCATGTTTCTTATCAGCCAACTTGTACGTCACTTACTGTATGCAGATGACAGATTAACAATATGAGTCACTCCAATGTTTCACTCAGACTATAACTACATGTAATAATGATTAACCTAATAATCCAACTTAGACACATCCAGTTTATCGTACAAACAGTAAGGTTAGATAACGACAGTATGTTGTGTTTGCAGGTGAGGTGCTCCATGACTCCATCCCACTGCAGATATCATTTGGTGAAGCTCAGTCATACTGCAGAGCTGCAGGGGCAGAGCTGGCTACAACAGCTCAGCTGTACTTGGCCTGGAGTGAAGGACTGGACCGATGCAGTCCCGGGTGGCTGTCTGACGGCAGCGTGCGCTACCCCATAATAACCCCTAGAGAGCGCTGTGGAGGGGTCCAGGCAGGCGTGAAAACCATCTACCGCTTCAGCAACCAAACGGGTTTCCCAGAGCCGTCCAGCCTGCACGACGTTTACTGTTTCAAAGGTGAGTATTCAGTTCCTTAAAGTGTATTTATATAGAACAGAATTAAATTTACATGTCAAATATGCAATAGAATAGAACAGAATAGAATAGAACAGACTACAATAGAATAGAATACAATACAATACAATAGAATAGAATAGAATAGAATAGAATAGAATAGAATAGAATAGAATAGAATAGAATAGAACAAAACGAAATAGAATGGAATAGAACAGAATAGAATAGAATAGAATAGAACAAAACAGAACAGAAGAGTATAGAACAGAATAGAATAGAATAGAATAGAATAGAATAGAATAGGTAGAACTAAGAGGAGGGGCAGGCCAGAAGAGGGAATACTTAAAGGTTTTGACCTGCGCAGAGAAAGGGAAAGTTAAAAGGGCTACAGATTATTGACAGCAGCTGCTCACTAACCTCTGTAGGGGAGGTGACGCTGATATCAGGAGTTGCTGCAGCATCGAACAGGTTGATTATGTTCTCTGTTTTCATCTCCTTAGATGGGGTCACCTTGGGTGGAGGAGGCACTGCTGGTC